>CAWUFW010003352.1:600000-810000 GCA_963921515.1 Calotriton arnoldi
GTTCAATCATGAATTGCAAAATATCCTAGTTTGCAAATGTTTTCCACATAATTATGGCTCTGCCATATTTGCCACATAATACATAATCTGCTGCATAATCTGACGATTTTAACTAATAAATTGTTTATAGCTCAAACGGATCAAAAGTTACAAAAAAATGTGACTTGTGTTGCTGCAAAGTAGATGGCCCATTGCAAAGGTTGACTGGTCAACTTTCTCACTGCTGCACTTGTATGTTCCACTGGTACTAATAAGGAAAAATCTTTGCGGATACTGTTAGCATGTGTAAAAATGTCAAAATAATAAAGTATCAGAAAATTTACAGCACCACTAATAGCAGTATAGGGTGTCAGAGCACTTTACATCACATATGATTGCTTATCTCAGTGTAATATATGTGTGTAAATCACTGTATAGGAAATGTTACATAAGACAAAGGACTATAAGGTGTAGGAGTCACATGACAACCATACTAGTAGGCAGCATAGTTTAATAGTGATTGGTCTGGAGAAACACAAACTCAGAATTTAAAACGTAATACCATGGTTGGGGGTTCTCTTTAATAATCAGAATTGATTTCTACCCAAATGAACCCTTTTTTTTGCAACATTAGGATAATCAAAGACTGTGGAAAAAACATAATGCTCTATTTTATACCTTGCAGTTTGCATGCAGCTCTTACATGACAGTTAATAGCTCACTGTTCTATGTTAGGATTTTAACTTATTAACTGCAAGTAACAATAGGGTCTCTCAGACAAAAGCAGTAACCCACTGACCTATTTACATTATGTGCACTTTGTGATCTGCATGGTACATGTTCTTAGCAGTGGGCACATTAACCCTCTGCGCTTCCTTTCCATGAGTCAAAACGTCCACTAGACAAAACACCATCTCTCTCTACTAAGAACATTAATCCCTGGAGTTATCATGACATTTTTATTGTTGCCGAAAATTGTTGGAGGCCAGGAAGGAGACAGCAAGTGCTTTTAAAACCATATTATACTTGCAAACACGACGCCCCCACCTGAAGTCAGTGCCACCCGCGGTCCGTGCAGATAACAGTGATGGGGCCGGGTAAGGGGGGGTTTCGAGGGATGATGCTGAAGGAAAATTAATTATTTAATTTTCCCTCAGCATCGTCCCTCGAAATCCCCCCTTACCCGGCCCCTCTGCCCCACCGCTGTTACCTGCATGGACCGCGGGTGGTCAGCACCTGGTGCGGTCGCACTGCCCTAGAGCCACCCTGCTCAAGGGTCCTGTGACCTCAGTGACAGAGTCACTGTCACTCTATGGTGTGCTGCTTCATAGGCCTGCCTGCAAGACTGAAGGTGAACTTCAGAATGGATTGGAGCGGACAGGCCTTCAAGGTTAACCCACACTTGCCACTGCTAGGGTCCCCCTGCTGGTGCTAAGACACCAGGGCTTTTAAGATCTTGCGGGGCCTTCTAAGGTCTAGCATGGAAATGTGCTCCCTCAGTGGGAGTGGTCTGGTGGACTGGTCATGTAGGCTGAACCTGGTTCCCCAGTTCCAAATTCAGCAGCTCTGACCATAGTGCCTCAGCCTCTCCCCCACTGAACACCATACTGCCCCGCTGAGAGAAACTTGCACTGCACTGACCCGCTATAAACACCTGGATGTGACTCAATTCAAATTACGCACTAGACAAGAGCAATATGCTGCCTAAAAAAAATTAACAACATCCTAGAAAAAGCTAACACTCATAGGGAATGCAAGATTAAGTAAAGCATGTGAAATGTAAGCAGGAACAACATGGTTACCTTTTTAGGTCTCGCGCCTAGCGTTGCAGTGCGCAGCCCTGCTCGCGCAGCGCGAGACCTCTAGAAAGGGCTTCTGAAAACGACCCACACGCTCGTGCGTGTGGTTTTGTTTTTGGAAGCCCACATTGGCTGTAGCGTGCGTTTTTTAAAAAAAAACGGCACGCGATTGGGCAAAGGCGGGCGCATGTCCCGCCTTTGCTCCTCCCATTCCCGACGGTGGCCAGAACGCGCAGCAGCGCGCGTTCGCCTCACTGCCGCTGCCACGCTCCCTCCTCCCCCCCTCTGTGGTGCGCGCGCACCACTGTTTTTTTTTTTTTTTTACCGCGCGGCCGCCATTTCTTTTTCTGCTAAGGTCTGGCTGCTTTTCAGAGAAGCCTTTGTGGATCTAGCAAACTCAAGAGTTCAACCCATCGTTTTCTACTACGTATTGCTTTTCTTGACGAGCATTACTTTTTTTTGTTGCTTTTGCTCATCTGGACTCGAGCATATGCCACGACCCTGTCAGGTTATTTGCAGCTTTTTTAGCGCTGTTAAAGAAAGCTTCTTGTCTTTATCTGGATTGACCTCGCCCATGCACTGCTCTCAATTGTTTTAACCAAGGTGTTCGATGTTAGGCCTGTGCTGACTCTGCTGCACTATAGAAAGGCAGGGCGGTGGTTGATCTTTACACCCTTTGTAGACTTCCCTCCCAGTGTCCACAGAAGAGTTCTGTTCACTCGGGCCGTTTTGGGTGGAGATTAAAAGCTTTCTCTTCCGAGTCCTCCATTCCCACAGATGTAGATAGGCTCTTTAGCTCTACCAGGTGATGCCCCATACACGTTTGGGTAGCCCTGCCTGACTCACTGATGACAATGATGCTGCTAGCACTAGTAATTTTGAATTTTCAAATTACAAAGTCAGGGATACATGCATTTCTATGCAAAGTGATGTGGTCTAAAAGCCAGTAGAAGGTGAACATTTTAAAACTCTAACATTGTAGAACGTGCAGAGACACGTGAGCGGCTTTGAGAGAGACACTGTCTCAGAGCCTGTTTGGGAATCAGTGGCATGAGAGCTCTGAAGTCGGGGACCTTTCTACGCAGAATCACCAGTTTGTCAGTTTGTTGAGTTAGTAGTTAATTCAGTAAAGGTTTACACGTTGCATTCTGGGTATTGAAGTCCCAATTGTATTCTAGGATAACCTCTACTGCAAATTACAGAATGCAAAAAGGACTAATCGAGTTACTAATGAATGGACCTAGGAAACCTTAGACATCTGTGTATGCTTTGCAAGCAAATAGAAAGTTACCGTTTGACTTCATAGCATCGGTGATGCAAGGTGGCTTTTCAAGGATTTTCTTTAAAAATAAAAACTTGTTTTGTTAGTCAAATTGGATTAACTCGGAGTCAACCAGGACTGTATCTGCCTGAATGCATGAGGTGAAAAAAACAAGTATAGGAGAAAAGTCTCTCCTGGGTTGGTGTACCCTTAAGCAAGGGTCACTGGAATTATGCTATTCTTCATCAGTGGTGTTTCCTCCATAATTATGGAATTGCAACATTTGCCACTTAATCTGCAGTTTACAAAAAATTGCTTTCTAGCTCAAACTGATCAAAAATTAATAAAAACCTGGCGACATGTCTTCGTTCGCAGTGGAAGGTCCTTTGCAAAGGTTCACTGGTCAACCTTCCGTTGCTTAATGTTGTATTTGGTTGTTAAGATGGCAATGATGAGCTGAAATGTTTTCCCGAACAGTGGTGAATTAGGCCACATAGTTTGCCCTGCTTGCGACATGATTTAGCCAACCTTCCCACATAATTTGGTCCTACCCTGCCACACAGTTCTAGTGGGCCTGCTTTAAGCAAATACATAGCTAATTTCATTCAAGCATATACTGGGATCTAGAGGTGCGTCTTAAACAATGCTTAAATAACTGGGGCTGTGCCATTGATATAATGAGGGTATGTTCTCCAGAAATGGTCCTTTCAGCAGTGCGCGTGCAAGGGAGCCACCAATGAGTGCGGCCCGTTGCTGACAGAAGGGACTGATTGACGGGGAAGTGGTGGGCGGGGCTTTTAATTGTTCTAACTGCGCGTGAGGCACCGGTGGTTTAGCCTTCGATTCTCACTGCAGGCAATCGATAAGCTATCACTAGTCCCGCGGCCATGGCTTGCTTTGAGAGGGGGGGGGCATGGTAGCTTGTGAAAGGGTCAACTGAATAATGACATTTGGACGGTAGGCGACGCAGCCACCTGATTGAGCTTGTCGGGATGTGTGAACACCGAGGATTGCAGCATGATCGCCAACAGCAACATAGCTGACGATAATTATGCTGTTGAAAGGAAACGCCAGTTAATAAAACAGGCCTTCTTAGAAAGCCTGAACTGCAGTGCTTAATTTGAGCCAGTGGTTTCCTGTTCTCGGCACCGGCACTTAATTGTCAGCACCGGGCCTGTGGCAGTCTGCCACAAGGAGGCACTGTCTGGCTAATTTAGAAATGACCACAACAGTTAATTATCAACACAATATGCATTAAAAATTAATATTACCTGTCATTCAAGCCATTCTTATAGCTTCAAGAGCTTGAAATAGTCCGAATTGTCACACTTGTTTTCTTAGCTTAGCGCGGCGTGTCTCCTTTGTGGTGTTTGCCTGGTTTTTCCGTATTGGGCCAACCCCCACCCTCCCTTACTCCGTCCCAACGTCTACAGCACACACGGCGCTGCCTCTCATCCAGTTGTAGCCAGTGCTCCTGCAGCTGCGCAAGACCAGCCTTCCCACTTTCACTCTCGCAGCCCGGCTATGGACGAGGGGAGGGGGAAAAGGAAGCATCCATGAACTTCCTCAGGGCTTGGGTAAGGAAAGCAGTCCCCGATATAACAATTCTTAAAGGGGGGGAAATGGTGTGTGTTTGGGTAAATAGCGCTTATGTTTTCAGCTGGTCCTCTTTAATTGCTTGCAAACTAACAAGGATCGGCTCAAAACACAAGCGCTTTCATCTTGTGTTTTCAGCCGATCCTCGCCCCTCCCCTTTAGCCCCTCTCTCCTGGTTTACTTTATTTTGTAACTGTCACTCCTCACACTATAAAGTGTTCAATGTGCAATACATATGTGCGGTAACCAGAAATAAAGTTGCGTCCATTTTCGTACTCTCTGCTTTAATTCTATGGGTCGTGCGATCGAGGAAAATATGTTGCATCTTTGGCAAACAGAAGTGCAACGTAGCAAAGATTTTTTAAAACTCTTTAATTTTTGTTCATGATTCATCGTTCTCTATCAAGACAGGACACTTTTGCCATCATCAACCTCTGCTGGAAGGATCTTTCAAGAGAGTACTAAATTCCACTAATTCCTCCACCTGTTTATTTTCCCCTTATCGTTCATACCATTTTTTCTTTCCCTTTCCCTCTCTCACTCCCTTCTCCTTCCCATTTCTTCATTGCTTTCACCTCCTATCTTCTCTTTTCCCTTGTCTCTACTCCCCACTATTTTCTTTACCCGTCGTTCTTTTCCCTAGCCGCCTTTCTCTTGTTCTCTTATAACCCTCTCTCCTCCCGGTTTTTTCCTTACACCTTAAGCTCGCTCCTGTTTCTCTTCTTCCTATCAGTAGCTTTCTACAAGCATTTGCAATGCAATAGGTCTCGCATTTCTTAAAGTTAGAGCTGTTGGCGTTAAAAATGACAATGTTTTTTTACTTTTGCTTTTTTATACCAATAGCAATTGCGCTATGCAAATATATTTACTACACTGCAGATCAAAAAAACAAAAGTAAAAAACATTGTCATTTTCAAAGTCAACAGCTCTAACTTTAACAAATGCGAGACCTATTGCATTGCAAATGCTTGTTCTTTTACACTCATTATTCAGAAATTAGTGAGTGCTTTTGCCTGAAAAGTTAATGCCATGACTACAGGGCCCAGAAGGGACCCGTTTCAATGCCTATTGCTTATATCCTTACAAAACGTAAGCAGTATGGTTTAAAAAGACCACATTCGTGAACACACAGCCGCTGTACACATTTTGTTTTCCAATTCACCCATCAAGTAGGTATTTCAGTACCTCCAGGAATAGTGCACTTTCCCACCCAGGGAAAACAATGTTGTTCAAAGAGAGACGAGAAAACAAAAGTAGCGCTTCACTGGCAAACACTGTAAAGTGGCGCTAGTGTGTTTTGGTGTGAATAAATCAATCTGGCCACCTTGCAACCACTCTGTCTTGCTTTAGCTAGTTACTTTTCATATTTTGAATGTTTTAGTTCTCTCCACCACGAGGCTGCACTTAGAAATTGAAAAAAGTCAGAAAAAGAGGACGTTTCCAGCAAAAGTGTTTTTCTTTTTTGGATCCATTTCACAAGGGAGCAAATAAACGAAAGCAAGAAAGATAAGGTAATACCTGTTTCTAAAAGTCTCGGTTTTCATCATCCCACGCTGGCACCACGACGACGTTGCTCCTGCGCATGAAAAAGAGAAGGTCCCACGCTGGCACCACCACGACGTTGCTCCAGCGCTGAAAAAAGAGAAGGGAAATCCTGAGAGAAAAAGGGTTTCCCTTCCTCCAACAACGCTCACCTGGCATGACGTCATGCCGTCGTGCCGTGGACGTCATGCCGTGACCTCCACTACTCAGTGAGGAAACTGAGCTCTCACTGCAGTCCAGAAAAAAAAAAAAAAAAGAAAGGACTACCTTTGCCAGCCGCGAAAATAGAGCCCGATAGAGACCCGTTTCGAGGGCCTCCAAAAAAAACTGCCGGTGCTCAGACCCGGACAGACCCGGCCCACTTAAAGCCCTGAGCGCGGTGCAGTTAGAGGAAGATGAAACTATATCACCCGAGTCTCCTGGGCCGCCATCTTTGCCTGGTCTGGCAGAGTACTGCAGTGTGCATTCCCCCAGATCCGGACAGAACTGTCAATACTGTGATAATGAAAGTACATCATTCGAATTTTACCTTCAAGTGATGGACAATGAAAACACAGAGTTGTGCAACATAATCACAGCGTATGTATGGCTCTTTGCAAGTCACAAACTCAGGAACGATATATGGCGTGCCAGGCGAAATGGCATTTTGCCACAGGAATACTCCCCTCTACTAAGAAAAAAAAATTCTGGGTCTTTTCTGTTTAAAAGGCATCAGTCTTATGGGAGTGACAGCCCTGAACACAATGGCATTAGAAACTTCAAAAAGTGCTATGGGCAATGTCTACGTTAGTGAAAAAGGGACCACCCCACGTGCTACAGGAAGCCACTAAGCCGGTCACAATGAATATGTCTCTTTACAATGCGAGTCATTACATTGCGTGCTTTTACAACGCGGTACCATTACAACGCAAGTTGTTACAACAACTTGCTCTAGATGGCGCGCTGGACTTATGAATAGTATAATTTACTATTCCAACTCCAGTGTGTGAAACAGTAGGGAAGGTGTTGGAATAGTAAATTATACTATTTCTTAGTTTAGAGCGCCATCTAGAGCAAGTCGTTGTAACGACTGCGTTGTAATGGTACTGCATTGTAACAACGCGGTCTTTGTAACGACCGCGTTGTAAAGGTATCGCGGTGTAATGACCGCGTTGTAAAGGTTGTTTCCCAGTCAGAATAGGAAAATGGTATGCACTGGCCACTAAGGTCCTATTGGCAGTCGGCAACCCAGAGACTGGGGCACCTCTTCTCCATTCCTCACCCTGATTCATTTTCTTATTGTGCTGTTCGTCTCTTTACAGATGCAAGATTTAAAAGCGATCCCTTAGACCCTTGAAGAAGCCTGCATTGCACAGGTCCCTTTTCTACCAATGATGACTACTGACAGGATCGATTGGGATCCCAATGCCGGAGAATGGCCGGGATGCAGTTCTACCACTATATCATGGTCGAAATATCATCCTACCAAAATATCACATCCACTTTATCGCCCTTACTACTACATCGCAATCAGTTCTACCACTATATCACAGTCGAAGTACCATCCTACCAAAATATCATATCCACTTTATCGACTGTATCGCTTCATTGCAATAAGTTCTACCACTATATCATGGTCGAAATATCCTCCTATCAGAACAAATATCACTTCCACCTTATCGACCTTACCACTGCATTGCAATCAGTTCTACCACTATATCACCGTTGAAATACCATCCTACCAAAATATTACATCCACTTTATCGACCTTACTACTACATCGCAATCAGTTCTACCACTATATCACAGTCGAAGTACCATCCTACCAAAATATCCTATCCAATTTATTGACAGTATCGCTTCATTGCAATAAGTTCTACCACTATATCATGGTCGAAATATCCTCCTATCAAAATATCACATCCACCTTATCAACCTTACCACTGCATTGCAATCAGTTCTACCACTATATCAAGGTTGAAATATCATCCTATCAAAATATCACTTCCACTTTATCGACCTTACCGCTGCATCGCAATCAGTTCTACCACTATATCAAGGTTGAAATATCATCCTATCAAAATATCACTTCCACTTTATCGACCTTACCGCTGCATCGCAATCAGTTCTACCACTATATCACGGTCGAAATCTCATCCTATAAAAATATCACATTTACTTTATCGAACTTTCTGCTGCATTGCAATCAGTGCTGCTACTATATCACGGTCGAAATATCATACTATCAAAATATCACATCCACTTTATCGACCTTACTGCTGAATTGCAATCAGTTCTACCACTATATCACGGTCGAAATCTCATCCTATAAAAATATCACATTTACTTTATCGAACTTTCTGCTGCATTGCAATCAGTGCTGCTACTATATCACGGTCGAAATATCATACTATCAAAATATCACATCCACTTTATCGACCTTACTGCTGAATTGCAATCAGTTCTACCACTATATCACGGTTGAAATATCATCCTATCAAAATATCACATCCACTTTATCGACCTTACTGCTGAATTGCAATCAGTTCTACCACTATATCACGGTTGAAATATCATCCTATCAAAATATCACATCCACTTTATCGACCTTACTGCTGAATTGCAATCAGTTCTACCACTATATCACGGTTGAAATATCATCCTATCAAAATATCACATCCACTTTATCGACCTTACTGCTGAATTGCAATCAGTTCTACCACTATATCACGGTTGAAATATCATCCTATCAAAATATCACATCCACTTTATCGACCTTACTGCTGAATTGCAATCAGTTCTACCACTATATCACGGTTGAAATATCATACTATCAAAATATCACATCCACTTTATCGACCTTACTGCTGAATTGCAATCAGTTCTACCACTATATCACGGTTGAAATATCATCCTATCAAAATATCACATCCACTTTATCGACCTTACTGCTGAATTGCAATCAGTTCTACCACTATATCACGGTTGAAATATCATCCTATCAAAATATCACATCCACTTTATCGACCTTACTGCTGAATTGCAATCAGTTCTACCACTATATCACGGTTGAAATATCATCCTACAAAAATATCACATCCACTTTGTCAACCTTACTACTACATCGCAAGTGAGTCTAGTAAGTGGATTTGCAGTTAAGAACAGTAAATATGCATTTAGCTTGAAAATGAAGTGATAAGAGATGTAGTGGGTGAGACAACCTTTAGGGTGATATTTTGGCATATGATCGCCGAAGGCGGCTACCTAGCAGTCGCTTAAACATCAGTGCAGGCAGAGGTATGACAGTACGAACTGGCTACCTTGGTCTAACAGAAACCACGTCATGGAATTCTCCTGGAGTTTTTCAGAAGTTGCTCCAGGTTGCAAACACGCTCTACCGTCCCAAGACTGGAGTCAGACTTCCTTGCCTTGACAGAGTGACCACACACAAGCCTTTAAATAGATATCCTCAAGAAATGGATGAAAATACAAACCATGAGAGATGCATTTCGGGTAAAACACATTATGTACAGTAAATTCCAGTTCTTGTTAACCTTGAAAGACATTTCCCAAACTTGTGCTCACAGCATCTTGTGCCTGCCCCACTTTCCCATCGCTCAGTTTTAGTCTGGTGTCTTCCTTTAAAGGCACCGACGATCTGAAGCAGCTGGAAGTTTTGGCAGGCAGGAAGAGAAGTCTTAAAGCTGCTCTTGGCGCAGTTCTCTTCGTTTTCCCAAAAAGGGCCCTCTAACGATGTGTACCTCTGAAAAACATGTTTTTACATCCATTTGAAGCTTAATTCCTCAAAACGATATTATGTTCCGGCCACCATTTGCAGCAACATGCCATTTTTGATTTCTAGAGTACTTTCCCGATTCGTCATCATCGTGCGCAGTGGCGACTCCTCCGCTATGGCGGAGGAGCGTCGACCCACTGCTTTCAAGCAGTGCGAGAGGGGGAAACCTAACATGATAATAACTTGCATTTATTATCATGTTATGTTTCCTTTGCGGGCGGGCTTACGGAGCTGCTCTGCTCAAGGAGCAGGGCAGGGGCGGAGTGGTTTGCCCACTCAAGTGCGCATGACTGGTTTGGGCGGCCCGAGAGGGCCGACCAAACAGTCATGGGCACTTTTCCTGTTCTCCACGCAGGCTGCATTACAGCCTGCATGGAGAACAAGCCCAGGCTCCCATTCCCTGGCTGAGCGTCCAACCAGGACGCTCACAACCAATCACAACGCTGCATTGCAGCGCTGTGATTGGTCAGGGGAGCATGGGTGCCTACCAATCACAACGCTGCCTTGCAGCATTGTGTTTGGTCAGTGGGGCCTGGCTGTGCAGTGCTTTCGGAGAAGAGCAGTAGCTGGAGCGGAGATGCGGGACCCGGCGGGAAGGTAAGTTAATTTTTTTATTTTTTTATTATGCACGACCGCCCACCCCCCTCCCTCCCTCCCTCGCGACCCGTGAGCCTCCCGCCCCGCCACCCGCTAGCCATGCCGGCCACCGCTGATCTTGCAACAGAGGCTGCTCAGCCTGCTGGGACCTGTCCAGGGCTGGACTGGCCCTTCTTCCGCTCTGACATTTTCCCGGAGGACTGCCAGCTAGGGGCTACCATCCTAAAAGGAAGGATTGCCATGGCCCAAACATGCCCCCATCCACGGCTTTAACTGGGCAGGGTCCTGCCGATGATCAGCACCGGCAGTTCTAAAAAGCAGGTGCTGAGAGGGGTCCCTATCCGGCTCTCCATTTTTGCCCTCACCCTCAGGGTGAAAAAAAAATCTTAACTCTGCAGCAGAACCACTGCTCAAAGCCTTTGATGTAACTTTGATACTCGTTATAGTTCTTTCACAGTCTCATCATTTCAGAACTGAAGCATTTTCAATATTATATACAATGAAGCCATAGTTGTTGCTAATTTGTCTTATGCAAAGCCAATAGTCCTGGCTTGTTGTAGGTGTAATGTTACCTGTATTACATACCTGGACGCAATGACAGAAGCAGCAAAATACCAATCGGGTGGCACCCTACGCTAAGCGCAGATTTTTAGCTTATGTGTTTCTAAGCCAAGCCCTTAATTAGATCGACCACCCCCCTTTGAGAGCAGGGCCAGACTGGGAACACACTAGCCCTGGCATGTAAAGAAGGGGGACATTTTTAATCAACTGGAGCCTTCATCACAAGAGAAAAAATGAGAAAGTACATAAATGTAGGCAAAACGGGGGCTCTGATAGCAACTCACTGCATGGAACTAAAAAAAATCTCTCAAAATACATAGCAGTGAAGTGAAGTCAAAAACTTCACAAAGTTCACAGGACTAAAAAAGGAATTATAGAATTTGTGGATCCGACTTATCGGCGGTGCTCACAATTTACATGGTCACCATCTTGAAGGCCACAGACGAATTCAGCAAAATGAGTAAGAAAAGAAACCCCTGGTCAGTTTAAAACAAGACAACAATAATTTGTATATTATATAGTGCTTGTGTGCCGTTTCCAAGGGCCAGATGTACGACCATTCCATTTTGAGAGTCGCAAATTGCAACGTTTTGCGACTCACAATTTGCGACTCACAATTTGCGACTCACAATTTGCGACTCGCAAAATGGAATGTACAACAGTGTCTTGGACACTGCGATTCCTAATGGGGTCGCGAAAGAACTACCTCATTAATATTAATGAGGCAGATCGCAATTTGCGGCCCCTTAGGAATCTCACATATCACAGGGATGATGGCCTGCTGGGGAAAGCAGACCACCATGTCTGTGTTTGCTTTTTGAAATAAAGCAACGTTTTTTTCCAAATGCACCCTGTTTTCCTTAAAGGAAAACGGGATGCTTTTAAAAGAAAAAAATGATAAGTTTTCTTTTTCATTTTTTAAGGGCAGGCAGTGGTTTGTGGGACCACTGCCTGCTCTTGAAAAATATTTTCACATACATTCACAAAGGGGAAGGGGTCCCCTGGGTACCCCATCCCGTTTGCGACTGGCTTACCACCAAACTGCGATTGTTTCGCGACCGCATTTGAGGTCGCAAAACAATCGTACATACCAGTGTGACTAGCTATTACAAAGGGACCCCCTTGGCACGCCCTTCCTAATAGTGACTTGCAAATCCTATTTTGCGACCCGGTAACAGGTTATTGACTCGCAAAATAGGGTTCGTACAACCCACAACCCTTTTTAGCGGTCGCAAATGGGCCGATTTCTCGTTTGCTCCCACTAAAAAGGGTCATACATCTGGCCCCAAGTGCTGTAAATAACAGGTTCTACTAAAGCCCAGTGTAGAGGTACTTTATTGACTAAACTTGGAATTCCAGAAGACTGGCCTGCTCCTCTCAGACTCACGAAGATGTCCACAGTGAACATTTAGCTCACTGAGGCTTTTTTTTGTAGCTAACAAGGTAATTTTAGACTGCAGTCTGGATAACCTCTGTACAGTGCTTAATTTGTGAAAGAAAGTGTCCGTGCCCGAAGCTCTACTCAGAAGCGGGTGGCCAGCGCAATTAAATGTCGGCGCACCGAACACCAAGGCTGGTGCCTTTAATCTACTACCAGACACTCCCTGCCCCTTTTTCTCGCACTTGCAGGTTCCTGTTTTCCACCTTTGTGCTGGTTTTGCCGGCTTTCTCTCCCTCCGTCCCCCTCGATCTGTGTATTTAATAAACCACTTGCCACAGTTTCATTCTTTCGAAGGTGTGCCACCTGGGCACAACTAAAACAGTGCATAATGAAAAGTCGTAACACATTATTTTTGCTCGTGGGCCAGTTTTCTCTTTGGGGCCTGACCTACTTTTTGGCCCTAGTCTGACCCTAAACAATGCTTCAGTGTCCCAAGGCAACCTTGCGCGGAGGCACCGTATGCAGAAGTTCAAGATCACACAGCTCAAAATAACTTCGAGTGTACTACTGCGGGGTGCGGCTAGGGGGAAGACTTCAGATTATCTCAATTACGACAGGCAAACATTCAATAACTAGGGTTATGGCGAATTACCTGGCGTTCCAGGGAAAGGTCGGCAGCGTCCTTATGTGGCTAAACGTCAAGAAAGGTGCCAATGCCCTTCAAGTCATTTAGAGATGTACACAGCTCACATACCACTATGAATTTACTCCTCCTGGTCGTGGTGGAGTCCAGTACATTAAAAGTTAATTACAATCAACTATTTACGCGCCCTCCAAAAAACAATTAGGCCGGTCTGCAGCTGACAATGCGTGACGCTGGCAGCCTTTTCTAAAGCAATGGGTTAACCCTGTCCACTCCGGGCAGAAGCATGGTTGTGGGTTTCCGGTTCAGGGGGTTGAATAAAGAACAGATCAGCCCCACGCGGGAGGAGAACGTAAACTCTACTTTGAATGACTGCATCCCCAGAGCGACAGATTGTGTGTCTAAAAAAACACACATCCGGCTGATTAACACCGAACCTGCTGTCACACCCCAGCACCTGTCAATCATGCTCGGGACGCCTGGTTTAATGACTGACCCCTGTCAACGAGGCAACTTCCGGGAGGCAGGAGCGTGGCAGGCTCGCTGTGTGATGAATTACACGTCCGTCTGCGTTCCCAGTTACAATCAGGAAACATTGCTGGTTTGCTGCCATTTGAACATTTATTATAATTGTGCTGCCTCGAAGTACACCAGAGGCTGAACTGACAAACCACAGCCACCCAACATGTGCTGCGTTAACCAGCAAACCACAGCCACCCAACATGTGCTGCGTTAACTTGCAAACCACAGCCACCTAACATGTGCTGCGTTAACCAGCAAACCACAGCCACCCAACATGTACTGCGTTAACCAGCAAACCACAGCCACCCAACATGTACTGCGTTAACCAGCAAACCACAGCCACCCAACATGTGCTGCGTTAACCAGCAAACCACAGCCATCCAACATGTGCTGCGTTAACCAGCAAACCACAGCCACCCAACATGTGCTGCGTTAACCAGCAAACCACAGCGACCCAACATGTGCTGCGTTAACCAACAAACCACAGCCACCCAACATGTGCTGCGTTAACCAGCAAACCACAGCCACCCAACATGTACTGCGTTAACCAGCAAACCACAGCCACCCAACATGTGCTGCGTTAACCAGCAAACCACAGCCACCCAACATGTGCTGCGTTAACCAGCAAACCACAGCCACCCAACATGTGCTGCGTTAACCAGCAAACCACAGCCACCCAACATGTGCTGCGTTAACCAGCAAACCACAGCCACCCAACATGTACTGCGTTAACCAGCAAACCACAGCCACCCAACATGTGCTGCTGTAACCAGCAAACCACAGCCACCCAACATGTGCTGCGTTAACCAGCAAACCACAGCCACCCAACATGTGCTGCGTTAACTTGCAAACCACAGCCACCTAACATGTGCTGCGTTAACCAGCAAACCACAGCCACCCAACATGTACTGCGTTAACCAGCAAACCACAGCCACCCAACATGTACTGCGTTAACCAGCAAACCACAGCCACCCAACATGTGCTGCGTTAACCAGCAAACCACAGCCATCCAACATGTGCTGCGTTAACCAGCAAACCACAGCCACCCAACATGTGCTGCGTTAACCAGCAAACCACAGCGACCCAACATGTGCTGCGTTAACCAGCAAACCACAGCCACCCAACATGTGCTGCGTTAACCAGCAAACCACAGCCACCCAACATGTACTGCGTTAACCAGCAAACCACAGCCACCCAACATGTGCTGCGTTAACCAGCAAACCACAGCCACCCAACATGTGCTGCGTTAACCAGCAAACCACAGCCACCCAACATGTGCTGCGTTAACCAGCAAACCACAGCCACCCAACATGTACTGCGTTAACCAGCAAACCACAGCCACCCAACATGTGCTGCGTTAACCAGCAAACCACAGCCACCCAACATGTACTGCGTTAACCTGCAAACCACAGCCATCCAACATGTGCTGCTGTAACCAGCAAACCACAGCCACCCAACATGTACTGCGTTAACCAGCAAACCACAGCCATCCAACATGTGCTGCTGTAACCAGCAAACCACAGCCACCAAACATGTGCTGCGTTAACCAGCAAACCACAGCCACCCAACATGTACTGCGTTAACTTGCAAACCACAGCCACCTAACATGTGCTGCGTTAACCTGCAAACCACAGCCACCTAACATGTGCTGCGTTAACCAGCAAACCACAGCCACCCAACATGTGCTGCGTTAACCAGCAAACCACAGCCACCCAACATGTGCTGCGTTAACCAGCAAACCACAGCCACCCAACATGTACTGCGTTAACCAGCAAACCACAGCCACGCTGGCACCTAACATGTGCTGCTGTAACCAGCAAACCACAGCCATCCAACATGTGCTGCGTTAACCAGCAAACCACAGCCACCCAACATGTACTGCGTTAACTTGCAAACCACAGCCATCCAACATGTGCTGCTGTAACCAGCAAAAACACAGCCATCCAACATGTGCTGCTGTAACCAGCAAACCACAGCCATCCAACATGTGCTGCTGTAACCAGCAAACCACAGCCATCCAACATGTGCTGCGTTAACCAGCAAACCACAGCCACGCTGGCACCTAACATGTGCTGCTGTAACCAGCAAACCACAGCCATTCAACATGTGCTGCGTTAACCAGCAAACCACAGCCACCCAACATGTGCTGCGTTAATCAGCAAACCACAGCCACCCAACATGTACTGCGTTAACCAGCAAACCACAGCCACCCAACAAGTACTGCGTTAACCAGCAAACCACAGCCACCTAACATGTACTGCGTTAACCAGCAAACCACAGCCACCCAACATGTGCTGCTGTAACCAGCAAACCACAGCCACCCAACATGTACTGCGTTAACCTGCAAACCGGAGCCATCCAACATGTACTGCGTTAACCAGCAAACCACACCCACCTAACATGTACTGCGTTAACCTGCAAACCGCAGCCATCCAACATGTACTGCGTTAACCAGCAAACCACAGCCACCCAACATGTACTGCGTTAACCAGCAAACCACAGCCACGCTGGCACCTAACATGTGCTGCTGTAACCAGCAAACCACAGCCACGCTGCCACCTAACATGTGCTGCTGTAACCAGCAAACCACAGCCATCCAACATGTGCTGCTGTAACCAGCAAACCACAGCCACCCAACATGTACTGCGTTAACCAGCAAACCACAGCCATCCAACATGTACTGCGTTAACCAGCAAACCACAGCCATCCAACATGTACTGCGTTAACCAGCAAACCACAGCCACGCTGGCACCTAACATGTGCTGCTGTAACCAGCAAACCACAGCCATCCAACATGTGCTGCTGTAACCAGCAAACCACAGCCACCCAACATGTACTGCGTTAACCTGCAAACCGCAGCCATCCAACAGGTGCTGCTGTAACCAGCAAACCACAGCCACGCTGCCACCTAACATGTGCTGCTGTAACCAGCAAACCACAGCCATCCAACATGTGCTGCTGTAACCAGCAAACCACAGCCATCCAACATGTGCTGCTGTAACCAGCAAACCACAGCCATCCAACATGTACTGCGTTAACCAGCAAACCACAGCCACCCAACATGTGCTGCGTTAACCTGCAAACCGCAGCCATCCAACAGGTGCTGCTGTAACCAGCAAACCACAGCCACGCTGCCACCTAACATGTGCTGCTGTAACCAGCAAACCACAGCCATCCAACATGTGCTGCTGTAACCAGCAAACAACAGCCATCCAACAGGTGCTGCGTTAACCTGCAAACCCCAGCCACCTAACATGTGCTGCGTTAACCTGCAAACCGCAGCCATCCAACAGGTGCTGCTGTAACCAGCAAACCACAGCCATCCAACATGCGCTGCTGTAACCAGCAAACCACAGACATCCAACAGGTGCTGCTGTAACCAGCGAACCACAGCCATCCAACATGTGCTGCTGTAACCAGCGAACCACAGCCATCCAACATGTGCTGCTTTAACCAGCGAACCACAGCCATCCAACATGTGCTGCTTTAACCAGCAAACCACAGCCACCCAACATGTGCTGCGTTAACCTGCAAACCACAGCCATCCAACATGTGCTGCTGTAACCAGCAAACCACAGCCACCTAACATGTGCTGCTGTAACCAGCAAACCACAGCCATCCAACATGTGCTGCTGTAACCAGCAAACCACAGCCATCCAACATGTGCTGCTGTAACCAGCAAACAACAGCCATCCAACAGGTGCTGCGTTAACCTGCAAACCGCAGCCACCTAACATGTGCTACGTTAACCTGCAAACCGCAGCCATCCAACAGGTGCTGCTGTAACCAGCAAACCACAGCCATCCAACATGCGCTGCTGTAACCAGCAAACCACAGCCATCCAACAGGTGCTGCTGTAACCAGCGAACCACAGCCATCCAACATGTGCTGCTTTAACCAGCGAACCACAGCCATCCAACATGTGCTGCTTTAACCAGCAAACCACAGCCACCCAACATGTGCTGCGTTAACCTGCAAACCACAGCCATCCAACAGGTGCTGCTGTAACCAGCAAACCACCGCCATCCAACAGGTGCTGCTGTAACCAGCGAACCACAGCCACCTAACATGTGCTGCTGTAACCAGCAAACCACAGCCATCCAACATGTGCTGCTGTAACCAGCAAACCACCGCCATCCAACAGGTGCTGCTGTAACTAGCAAACCACAGCCATCCAACATGTGCTGCTTTAACCAGCGAACCACCGCCATCTAACATGTGCTGCTTTAACCGGCAAACCACAGCCATCCAAAATGTGCTGCTTTAACCAGCAAACCACCGCCATCCAGCATCTGCTTCTTTATCCGGCAAACCACAGCCATCCAACAGGTGCTGCTGTAACCAGCAAACCACCGCCATCCAACAGGTGCTGCTGTAACTAGCAAACCACAGCCATCCAACATGTGCTGCTTTAACCAGTGAACCACCGCCATCTAACATGTGCTGCTTTAACCGGCAAACCACAGCCATCCAAAATGTGCTGCTTTAACCAGCAAACCACCGCCATCCAGCATCTGCTTCTTTATCCGGCAAACCACAGCCATCCAACATGTGCTGCTTTAACCAGCAAACCACAGCCACCCAACATGTGCTGCGTTAACCTGCAAACCACAGCCATCCAACATGTGCTGCTTTAACCAGCAAACCACAGCCACCCAACATGTGCTGCGTTAACCTGCAAACCACAGCCATCCAACAGGTGCTGCTGTAACCAGCAAACCACAGCCATCCAACATGTGCTGTCTGTTGTAACCAGCAAACAACAGCAATCCAACAGGTGCTGCTGTAACCAGCGAACCACAGCCACCCAACATGTGCTGCTTTAACCAGCGAACCACAGCCACCCAACATGTGCTGCGTTAACCTGCAAACCACAGCCATCCAACAGGTGCTGCTGTAACTAGCAAACCACCGCCATCCAACAGGTGCTGCTGTAACTAGCAAACCACAGCCATCCAACATGTGCTGCTTTAACCAGCGAACCACCGCCATCTAACATGTGCTGCTTTAACCGGCAAACCACAGCCATCCAAAATGTGCTGCTTTAACCAGCAAACCACCGCCATCCAGCATCTGCTTCTTTATCCGGCAAACCACAGCCATCCAACATGTGCTGCTTTAACCAGAAAACCACAGCAATGCAACATGTGCTGCTTTAACCGGCAAAACACAGCCATCCAAAAATGTGCTACTTTAACCAGCAAACGACAGCCATGCAACAGGTGCTGCCTTTACCAGCGAACCACAGCCATCCAACATGTGCTGCTCTAACCAGCAAACCACAGCCATGCAACATGTGCTGCTTTAACCGGCAAACCACAGCCATCCAAAAATGTGCTGCTTTAAACAGCAAACCACAGCCATCCAACAGGTGCTGCTTTAACCGGCAAACAACAGCCATCCAAAAATGTGGTACTTTAACCGGCAAACCACAGCCGTCCAAAAATATGCTGCTTTAACCAGCAAATCACAGCCATCCAAAACGTGCTGCTTTAACCAGCAAACCACAGCCATGCAAAATGTGCTGCTTTAACCAGCAAACCACAGCCATGCAAAATGTGTTGTTTTAACCAGCAAACCACAGCCATCCAACATGTGCTGCTTTTGCTAGCAAACCACAGCCATGCAAAATGAGTTGCTTTAACCAGCAAACCACAGCCATGCAAAATGTGCTGATTTAACCACCAAACCACAGCCATCCAACATGTGCTGCTGTACCCAGCAAACCACAGCCATCCAACATGTGCTGCTTTAACCAGCAAACTACAGCCATCCAACATGTGCTGCTTTAGCCAGCAAACCACAGCCATCCAACATGTGCTGCTTTAACCAGAAAATCACAGCCATCCAACATGTGCTGCTTTAACCGGCAAACCACACCCATCCAACATGTGCTGCTTTAACCAGCAAACCACAGCCATCCAAAATGTGGTATTTTAACCGGCAAACCACAGCCGTCCAAAAATATGCTACTTTAACCAGCAAATCACAGCCATCCAAAACGTGCTGCTTTAACCAGCAAACTACAGCCATGCAAAATGTGCTGCTTTAACCAACAAACCACAGCCATGCAAAATGTGCTGATTTAACCACCAAACCACAGCCATCCAACATGTGCTGCTGTACCCAGCAAACCACAGCCATCCAACATGTGCTGCTTTAACCAGCAAACCACAGCCATCCAACATGTGCTGATTTAACCGGCAAACCACAGCCACCCAAAATGTGTTGCATTAACCAGCAAACCACAGCTATCCAACATGTGCTGCTTTAACCGGCAAACCACAGCCATTCAAAAATGTGCTGTTTTAACTAGCAAATCACAGCCACCCAAAATGTGCTGCATTAACCAGCAAACCACAGCCACCCAAAATGTGTTGCATTAACCAGCAAACCACAGCCACCCAAAATGTGTTGCATTAACCAGCAAACCACAGCTATTCAAAACGTGATGTTTTAACCAGCAAAGCACAGACATCCGAAATGTGATACCCAAAATGTGCTGCTTTAATCAGCAAACTACAGCTCTTCAAAATGTGATGCTTTAACCTCAAAGCAGTGATTGTGTTAATTATTTAATCGTTTTTAATAATGCAGATATTAATTATTTATATTGACAATGATTAAGGCTTTATTTATATTATTATATTTTAAAATAATATCTATTGTGATCTGTTTCTGTTATTAATTTAATTTGTTTTTGTGTTTGTTGGAATTTTACATGATAGGATGGAAAATATTTAAAATCTATTTTTTTCAGTTTTAATTTAATGTAATATTTTGTTGTTTTTAATAATTTATGTAAATAATAAAATGTTGGAAACATTTTTAACATGTTTATTGAAATATATTTTATGTTTATTTATTCATTTTGTATTAATTTAGGATAGGGAAAATGAAATCTGAGCTTTCCTAAGTTTAATATTTTCCTTACTGTTGCTTACACTGGAGTGGGAATAGCAATTTTGACAGTTCCAAAATCCAACACTTTCCCTACTTGTTCGCAGGTTGAAGGGGGACTGGTAAGGCTGACCCTTACCAAATCCAACAATTTTCCTAGTGTTTCTCATTTTGGAGCAGTCTGTGAAGCCTGGTTTGTGAAGAACATCTGACTCTTCCCTCCTTTTTGCACTTTCAAAGTCACGCTTAGCCACTCTTAAAATCCTCCAGTCTTAGAAAACTTTACAGAATCCCCCTACTCGGAAGGAGAATAGACCTACTATCAAATAAACTTTTTTTTACCAAATAAACTTTTCTAGGACACACCAGAAGATATTAAAAGCCCTTCTATCCGACATACTGCATCAGCTGAGTCCCTGCCTTCATTCTTGACTCCCATCCAGCCCTACCGTAGGATGCCACATTTGTACTCCATGATCCAGGAGATTCCATCTCATTTAAATGTGATACTCTATCTATTCTATACCTGATGTCCAATGCCTGTTTTTATGTCTCAGATATTTCCCTGCAATATTCTATGTGCACTCAATTGTGAATGTAAACTGCTCTGATGCACGCGGATTTAGGTAGAGCTACATCAAAAACTTTACATGACCTGCAAGAGATATCATGTGCTAGAAATTTTCCAGGGTACTGAGAAAAAAGCCCTCTGTACAAATGGAGACCATGACATATGTTTCATTTGTCCCTGAGTGACATAAAAGAAGGACCAAGAGGTGAGGCATTCAAGGAAGCCAGGAAGGGAAGAGCAGCCAAACATGGGTGAGCCATACCATCCATCCATTGCCGGTGCGCTTTAAAGAGGGTTCTCGCGAGTTGTGAAGGATGAAAGTCAGCCTTCAGAGAAATAATTCCACACCACACCATCAGGGGTGCAAATTTGGAGTTTCGTGAAGTTTGAGCTAGCATTATATACATTTATTTTCAGCTGTAAACATCACAGCACTACTGGTCAGCGAGTTCAGTGTTCCCCAGCCTGCTATCCTTCTGCGGTCAATCAAATGAGTACCACTGCTTGGTGTTATACCATCTGTTATTTACAGTCCTAGACAACAGCAATAATTGGGGCAGCAAGTGCTGAATAAAAGAGAAGTTATTAGTATTGCCAGGGAGACAGCGAACCCGTGTTAGATCTTTTGCTTTTGACCGGGACAAGTAATGAGATTTTTTCATATCTATGGGTTTTGCCTGAGAAGACTTTATGGCCCAGTAAAAAGATCTTCGGGAGCATATTCCTTGGACTAAAGGTAGGCCCCACAGCATTTCCAGGATGAATCAGAGAGGTTGAAAACAATGTAATCAATCCCAATGTAAGGGTAAATTATTGTGTGATCTTCTTCCCTTGGCAGTTAGAAAATCTGTAGTGCAGGCCCTTGTGATCTGAAGACTAGATTACTGTAACAGCCTCTACAGGGGAGCCACCCAGGGCAGGATCCGGAAGCTTCACAGGGTGCAAAATGCAGCTGCCCGGCTTAGCTCCCAAGACTGGCACATGTTTTCCCAGCCTTGGCTGAACTACACTGGCTCCCGCTGGAAAAATTTAGAATCCTGAAGGCTATGTGTCTCTGTCAAAAAATTCTTAACAACAGAGGGCCGCACTATCTTTCCAACTTGGTGAAACCCTATACACCTGGCCGCAGCCTCAGATCCTCTGGAACAGCACTTGCAGTGATTCCTTGAGATAAGAAAGCCTGGATGGGTGGTTGCGCCTCCAAGCTCAACACCCTTCCCCCCTATTTGAGACTAGAACCTGCTGAGGCAACCTTCAGGAAAAAATTAAAAACCTGGCAGTTTAGACAGAGTTAATTCCCTATAGTCCTCAATGTGGTTTGGCATCGGTCTTTGCCATGGATGCCTTATTCCTTTTAAGGTCTCTGCTAGCTTCTTGCGTTGTTCTTTTCCTGTTCCTGTAGGGTAGCAATCCTATCACAGGGACACTCCAGCTGGACTAATCTGAGTGCTTTAAAAAACTGTTAACATAACATAACATTATTCTTTGTATTGTATACACCCATTTTCAGTTTATTTGCTGCTTTTCTGTTTACCCATCTATACTAAGGTTTGCACAACGGTGTATAGAAATAAGCAACTTTGTATTGTGCGACCAGTACAAAATTGTGCATCACCCTATTTATTACCTGTTACATGCAGATGAGGTCATTGGTCATGCATGCTCTACAATCCCTTATTTGTGCAACATGTAACACGATTTAGGTTTGTGCCACAGTGCAAAGACGAGCATGCGGAGTCTTGTGAGAGTTTAGTACTCGAGGCACACCGTCCAGTACAGATCTCTGCCTACTTGAGATAACTGACCGAGAGTAAATGGCGTAATATGTGGAATTTTGCCAAAATTACAAAACTTAAGCATAGACATATCATGTGACTTACCTATTAACCATTAGGTGCATATGTTTTGACTTGACACTATCATGTCACACAAAGCCAGCTTGCGCTACTTTGTGTGACTTTAGTCAGTGACGTAGCTAGGCCTTAGACCGCCGCCGGCCTAATTGAAGAGGGGGGGTGGGGGTGCTGGCGATTCTTGCGGCCGCAACGGCTGCAGGTAAGAGCTGGGGGAGGCCGCCCCCACCGCCCCCATCTACCCCCCTTAGCTCACGCCACTGACTTTAGTTGATCCGGCTTCGTCTGGAATCCGAGGGGTGTTTGCGATGTCCTCGACTTGGCATAGATCATCACGGCTTCATCTATGCGATGCACGGATGCCATATAGGGGTCGCCAGGACTCTCAGCTGCGACACCTGGCTTGCCCTTTATGAGCCCTGGTACTGCCCTTGCGATCCCTGGCCTCAGAGGTGGCAACAACAGTGCCAAGAGCTGATGGGTTGCTCGACTTACCCCCATGTTTCCTGCTAATTTTTTATTACATTAATAGTGACTAATAGTCTTTCATTCACTATTAGTCACTATTAATGTAATAAAAAAGTAGAGCAGGGGGGTCTGGGATGGGACATTCATTGGCATGGTAGGTAAGTAACATAAAATGCTGTTGTATGTTGTGTGTGTGCATGTGGGTGGGAGAGAGTTTGGATGAGAGCGCGTGTGAATGTGTGAGCAGGTATGTTTGTATGTAGGATTGTGCGTGTCCGTGCGTGTGTGTGTGTGTCTGTATGTGTAAGTGAGAGTGAGAAATTATAAGTGAGTCAGAGTGAGAGTGCGAGTGAGTGAGTAAGAGTAAGTGCAAGAGACTGAGTGAAAACGAATGAGTGTGAATGAGTGAGCATTGGAGAGTGTGAGTGAATGAGAGTGAGTGTGAGTAAGTGAATGTAAGTGAGCATGAGTGAGAATGTGTTGTTATGTTTGCAAGTCTGCTGTTGGACCTGCGCATGTGTTCTGGTTTATAGAGGCACCCATGGTAAAATCGTGGCACTGGGACACTGGAGGCAATACTTGCATATGGAAGAACCATGGTAAAATGCCAGCGCTGGCACACTGGAGGCAATACCTGCATACGGAATAAACATGGCAAAATGCCGGCACTGGCACACTGGAGGCAATACTTGCATATGGAAGAACCATGGCAAAATGCCGGCAGTGGCACACT
Source organism: Calotriton arnoldi (assembly GCA_963921515.1). NCBI lineage: Eukaryota > Metazoa > Chordata > Amphibia > Caudata > Salamandridae > Calotriton > Calotriton arnoldi. The sequence goes on from CAWUFW010003352.1 coordinate 624,182, forward strand.
GGAGGCAATACCTGCATATGGAATAACCAAGGCAAAATGCCAGCACTGGCACACTGGAGGCAATACTTGTATATGGAAGAACCATGGCAAAATGCCCGTACTGGCACACTGGAGGCAATACCAGTATATGAAAGAACCATGGCAAAATGCCAGCACTGGCACACTGGAGGCAATACTTGCATATGGAAGAACCATGGCAAAATGCCGGCAGTGGCACACTGGAGGCAATACCTGCATATGGAATAACCAAGGCAAAATGCCAGCACTGGCACACTGGAGGCAATACTTGTATATGGAAGAACCATGGCAAAATGCCCGTACTGGCACACTGGAGGCAATACCAGTATATGAAAGAACCATGGCAAAATGCCAGCACTGGCACACTGGAGGCAATACTTGCATATGGAGGAACCATGGCCAAATGCTAGCACTGGCACACTGGAGGCAATACTTGCATATGGAGGAACCATGGACAAATGACGGCACTGACACACTGGAGGCAATACCAGTATATGAAAGAACCATGGCAAAATGCCGGCGCTGGCACACTGGAGGCAATACCTGCATATGGAAGAACCATGGTAAAATCCTGGCGCTGGGACACTGGAGGCAATACTTGCATATGGAAGAACCATGGTAAAATGCCAGCGCTGGCACACTGGAGGCAATACCTGCATACGGAATAAACATGGCAAAATGCCGGCACTGGCACACTGGAGGCAATACTTGCATATGGAAGAACCATGGCAAAAGGCCGGCACTGGCACACTGGAGGCAATACTTGCATTTGAATAACTATGGCAAAATGCCGGCACTGGCACACAGGAGGCAATACTTGCATATGGAAGAACCATGGCAAAATGCCGGCAGTGGCACACTGGAGGCAATACCTGCATATGGAATAACCAAGGCAAAATGCCAGCACTGGCACACTGGAGGCAATACTTGTATATGGAAGAACCATGGCAAAATGCCCGTACTGGCACACTGGAGGCAATACCAGTATATGAAAGAACCATGGCAAAATGCCAGCACTGGCACACTGGAGGCAATACTTGCATATGGAGGAACCATGGCCAAATGCTAGCACTGGCACACTGGAGGCAATACTTGCATATGGAGGAACCATGGACAAATGACGGCACTGACACACTGGAGGCAATACCAGTATATGAAAGAACCATGGCAAAATGCCGGCGCTGGCACACTGGAGGCAATACCTGCATATGGAAGAACCATGGTAAAATCCTGGCGCTGGCACACTAGAGGCAATACTTGCAAATGGAATAACCGTGGCAAAATGCCGGCACAGGCACACTAGAGGCAATACTTGCATATGGAAGAACCATTGGCAAAATGCCGGCACTGGCACACTGGAGGCAATACTTGCATATGGGAGAACCATGGCCAAATGCCGGTACTGGCACACTGCAGGCAATACTTGCATATGGAAGAACCATGGCCAAATGACGGCACTGGCACACTGGAGGCAATACTTACATATGGAGGAACCATGGACAAATGACGGCACTGACACACTGGAGGCAATACCAGTATATGAAAGAACCATGGCAAAATGCCGGCGCTGGCACACTGGAGGCGATACCTGCATATGGAAGAACCATGGTAAAATGCCGGCACTGGCACACTGGAAGCAATACCAGTATATGGAAGAACCATGTCAAAATGCTAGTGCTGGCACACTGGAGGCAATACTTGCATACGGAATAAGCATGGCAAAATGCCAGCAGTGGCACACTGGAGGCAATACTTGCATATGGAAGAACCATGGCAAAATGCCGGCACTGGCACACTGGAGGCAATACCAGTATATGGAAGAACCATGGCAAAATGCTAGTGATGGCACACTGGAGGCAATACTTGCATACGGAATAAGCATGGCAAAATGCCAGCAGTGGCACACTGGAGGCAATACTTGCATATGGAAGAACCATGGCAAAATGCCAGCGCTGGCACACTGGAGGCAATACTTGCATATTGAATAACTATGGCAAAATGCCGGCACTGGCACACTGGAGGCAATACCAGTATATGGAAGAACCATGGCAAAATGCTAGTGATGGCACACTGGAGGCAATACCAGTATATGGAAGAACCATGGCAAAATGCCGGCAGTGGCACACTGGAGGCAATACTTGCATATGGAAGAACCATGGTAAAATGCCAGCGCTGGCACACTGGAGGCAATACTTGCATATGGAAGAACCATGGTAAAATGCCAGCGCTGGCACACTGGAGGCAATACTTGCATATCGAATAACCATGGCAAAATGCTAGTCCTGGCATATGGAGGTAAATCTTGTCATGGGGCACCTGTGGAAAATATGCTGGCACTGGCACATTGGAGGAAATTCTTGGCATATGGGAGGAGAACCGTGGCATATGTCTGGGAGCATCCATGGCAAAATGCTGGCTGTGACATACTAGATGTAACATTTGACATAAGGGCCCCCCATTGTATGTGAACTGCAGTAATGGCAAAATTCGGACACAGGCATTTTGTATGTAATGGTTGGCCAAAACGGGCACCCATGGCAAAAATCTGTCCCATCAATGGAGGTTATTTTTGACATATCAGGGCACCCATAGGAAAATTTAAAAACAAAATGGGGTAAACTCATGGGCACTGTCAGGTTTTATGAGCGTAGCACACCATAAAAGAACGTAAATATTTAAAGGGCGTCTTTTCAGAGCCTATGGCTTTTTAGAACATTTATGTGACAATTGTACTTTTAAATGCACTATTAGAGACCATTTTTTCCAAAGATTTTGCCCACCACCCTGACCTCCATAGAAGATGTCAGATTAACTCACTTTGCTTGCTTACTGGAAATCAGACAAATGTTTCCTTGACATATCATGTTGCCACCTTGATATAGATTATATCTAAAATAGACATTTGTCTGTGCAGTTATTATGAAACTTCAGCAACATTAATTATTGGGATGCCACCAAGGTTAATGTCATGTGACATCACTTCATGGGAAGATTCAGGGCCAAGGTCACATGATGTCACTTCCGATGATGTTGTTAAGCTCAAAGGGTGTATGATGTCACTTCCGCTAACTGTGGCACTTTTAAGTGCAAAAGATGATCACTGCTGTTTGAGCTGGTTTGCTTCACATTGCACGCTTTGCGCAGCGCAATCACACGCGCTTAGGTAAACATGTACCGATATGGTACTTGTTCACTGTCTCTTTTTGTTTGTTTTGTACCTTGCAGCTGAACTTTTTATAGCAGCCATGATATGATGTTTAAAAAATAAAAATATTTAAAAAATAACTAGGTCAAACATGATTATCAGTATGGCAAGAGGACGACCCTGCCACTTGCTGTGCCGAACAGACAGAAATGCACTATATATGGTGCACTCTCAGTTTTCCGTCAGTCCTCTTTCCGACGGAGCTACAAACCAAAACAAAAATACATTTTTGTCAGTGTCGGGAGATAATGAGTTTTCCCGCTCATTAACATCTTGCCTGGGGCTGGGAGCTCATCAGACTGTACCAGCATTTAATCTAGTGCTGAAGGGCAGCCCTGATCGGGTCTGCCGCTCTGCGCCTCCCCCTGCTGAAGGAAAGGTTTGAAGGCGGGCTCTGTGAGCTCTGAATACAGAACACCAGGCTGGCATTCGGAGGGGCGGTGGAACCTGCCGCCCTCCCAGCTCTTTGGACTCGAGCAGCCTCCACGCTTTCATCTGTTTCATTCCAAGTTACAAAACTTTACAGAATTTAACGAGTCCATTAAAAGTGAGAATTTCTCAGCTCCGAAGCGCTCAGGGCTTGAAAAAGGAGCTAGGTTCCTGACTGAGCCAGATTAAATGAGGTCTCCCCTTAGAACTGAAAAAGAGTGAGCTTAAATCGCGCTGCCTTCCATTTCAAACTTCAACATTTTAGCAAAGTTTCTGAGAAAATAGAATATTCCAGCACAGGGTTCATAATTGGTCTGCAACTGGATATAGAGAAATACATTGTTTTGCACATTAAGTAAAAAACTGAAAAAATAGTCTTAAAAAGTTGTGGGGTAAGTCTGAGAGGTTCTTCCTGCAAAAAGTACAAAGACGTAGGGGCTGGGTTGGGAACAAGAAGCAACCAGGGCAAATTTTGTCGCATATACTACAAGCGAGCGAGCTGACCACAGCAAAGTGGAATTGAAGGGCTCAACCCCCCAAAAAATCTAGAGAATAAAGTTGCAAACATTTTTCATTTTACAGCACATTTTTTGTTATCCAATATTGAGAGATTGGAGATTGGAGACACGACTACATGGCTCAATAAATGAATGATAGTTGGATGGTGAGAAGTGTATGGATGAATTAATTCAAGAATGAATGACAATTAATAAAGAGATTTAGGACAAGTAAACAGTCTCAGTGCTTTGACCAGGGATGGGAGCTCTGGTTTTGATTGTAGATTCTGCATTAAAACATCACCCTTCGCAAACACTGCCACTACCCTTTCCTGGACCGGTCCAATGCTGCACACATCTGAAGGAATATTCTTGCGGTTGGGTGAATGATAGAAATGGAGGTCTCTGGTGTTACTAAATCACCACAGCCAGGAACCGCCCTGGTGCCGTAGCACATTCAGCAAGTAAGTAGGTACCCTCCCCTAGTGCTTAATTTGTAAAACAAAAAGTGCCAGGGCTTTCGTCACGAGGCCACTGCAGCCTGCACCGCCCATTGCCACTGCCAGCGCTGCCAATGACAGTAACAACACAACTACTAATCATCACACTCCTACAAGTGTGACACTTTCAGGCCCCGTGTTAGACCTGGCACCATTGGCATGGGTCTCCCCTGCATATTTTGCCTCCTGTGTTTTTGCTGTGTGTTGGACTTCGTTTTGCTGGTCTAGATGCTTTGGGCACTTTGCCACTGCTGTTCAGTGCCAAAGTGCAAGTGCTCCTGTTGTAAATTGTTGTTATGGATTAGTGATCCCATGATTGGCATATTTGATTTACTAGTCAGACCCTAGTACAGTGCACTATGTGTGCCCAGGGCCTGTAAATCAAATGCTGCTAGTGGGCTGCAGCACTGATTGTGCCACCCACAGAAGCAGCCTGTAAAATGTAACTGGCCTGCCACTGCAGAGCCTGTGTGCAGTCTGGGACTGTCGACTTGGCAAGTGCACACACTTGCCAGTCCCTAAACCTTCGCTTTTCTACATGTTAGTCACCCCTAAGGTAGGCCCAAGGTACCCCTGTGGGCAGGGTGCATTGTATGTGAAAGGTAGGACATGCCCTGATGTGTGTGGCATGTCCTGATAGTGAAATACTGCCAATTTCGTTTTTCACTATTGCAAGGCTATCTGCTCCCATAGGACAAATGGGGAGTTTGTTTATAACATCTTATAAACATAACTGCCCCTGAGAGCAAGGTAGGAAAATAAAGTTTGATATGCCTGAACTCAGAATGTTAAAATGCATCTTTTAGTGAGGGTGATTTTTACATTCTGTGTTTGAAAACACCACTTTTAGAAAGTAGGTATTTTCTTGCTTAGCCATCCAGTAAGCCTCTGCCTGCTTTGTGTATTGCCTGTCTGGCTTTTGGATGACAGGGGCTGGAGAGGAGCAGTGGCTCTAGAGAGCCTGATAAGTCAGGGCTGGGCTGAATAGACCTGGGCTGCATTTAGAGTAGGGGGAGGAGATTTCCTTTCACCTGAATGGGCCTGGTCTGCCTTCCACAATGCTTTCTCCACCTCCTGCCAGGAAGCTGCACCAGTGAGGACAGAACTGGTTTTGGCTGGGTACAGACACTCTCTGCCTTCAGAGAACAAAGGATTTGTGTGTATAAAAAGAGGGGCCCAGACCCCAGACTTTTAGATCACTTTTGGGAAATCAAGAGGAACCTTTGCCAAGGAGAAGAAGCTGAGGAGGAATACTGCCCCTGTGCTGTTTGCTGTCTGGGGTTGGCCTGCAGTGGCTACTTGCTGCCAAGGAAAGGAGAAAAGGACTTTGCTGCTTGCTTTGTCCTCCTGCTTGAAGAGAAGATCTCCAAGGGCTTGAACTGAGCTTGCCCCCTGTTCTAGAGGTCTCAGGAACAGCAAAGACCTCACCGTGTCTGTGGGCACCGTCTCTGATCATCTCCGCAGCAGAAAAAGGGTAACCGACTCTGTCATCGGGTCCGTCGCAGGATTCCGTGTCCTGAAAGCACCGCCGAGAGCAACACCTCGCTTCACAACGCAACCCTGGTCTCACTGACTCCGTCAACGAGCCGCTGCTTGCACCGCGTCCCTGTGGGTACCGCACTCCGCAACACTTCGCTACACGCTGCAAGGACGTCACCGACTCCGTCGCTGCCTGACCCAAACATCGACCGGCTCCGTCGCCGCACCGTGACCTGCCAGCACCGCAGCAAGCATCGTCTCACCCTTCAACGCCAGCCCTGGTCTCACCGAATCCGTTTACGAGCCGCTGCCTGCACCGAATCGTGAGGACATCGTCCGCCGCAACGCTCCGTTTCACAACGCAACCGCGACGTTTGCCCCGACCGACTCGCACCGACGTGTTGGTCGCAACAAGAAAGGAACTGTGTCCGAGTCTGCTGACGCTTTAACTGGCCCATATCGACGCGGTCGGCTGGAATTGTTAGACTCTGTCGTGTTCAGTATCGCGGTAGCCCCAGGAGGAGCTACCGAGTTGGAAGAACTGTGTTTTATTGATTTTCCTGCAATTTAAAGGTTATTTTGAACAAGTACTATTTTTCAAGAGTATTGTATGTTGGATTTTTATCGTATTTGGTCTTGTCGGTTTAGATAAAGATGTATTATTTTTCTAAACTGGTGTGGTGTCCATTTGTAGTGTTTTCACTGTATTACTGTATGTGTTCACAAGTGCTTCACACACTGCCTCTGAGATAAGCCTGTCTGCTCGTGCCAAGCTACCAAGGGGGTGAGCAGGGGTTATTTTAGAAGTGTATCCCTCTTACCCTGACTAGAAGCAAGGGTCCCAATTTGGACAAAGGTACCTACCTCTGCCAACTAGAGACCCCCGTTTCTAACACTCCCAAAGCTAAAAGAATGGCTTGGGCGGTAAGTAATAGTCATTTTTAATATATATTGAATTGATAATTAACTGTTGTTGTGGTCATCTCTAAATTAGCCAGACAGCGCCACCTTGTGGCAGACTGTCATAAGCGCCGTTTTTGACAATTAAGTGCTGGTGCCGAGCACCGGAAACCACCGGCTCAAATTAACCACTGCCCCTCCCCCCTGCTCCTGGTAGCCAACAGGCTTACCTTGGGGCTGGGGGAGGAAAGGAAACGTGCGTGTGAATCATCGCACCTTCCAAAGTTAGGCTGCTGCATGCCCAGCTGGTAGAGGTGGGCGAGCCACTGAAGGCTCAAGTGTGGCTCGAGCCAGATGCCTGTATCTGGCTTAGCTGGAGGTTTCTTCTTGAAACCCTCGAGCAAAAAACGAGCCGAGCGTTCATGAAGCCCCATTGTCGAAGGGTCCTCCCAATCCGCCCTGCAGCAGAAATGCTACCAAGTGCTGCACTGTGATCTTTTACAGCTGGAAATATGCTAAAGACCAGAGGAGTGCTGTGAAAGTGCTCGTTATGCTAATGGTTGTTTCAGCTTGTTGTGCATTCGGATGGTTGTTCACCTCAGCACTTTTGCAGCCCTCTAAAGAGTCAAGACTTTGAACATGCTCCCTCTACGCCAGGGGCCATAGACACTGCAAAGGCCTGCACAGGTTGAGCTCCGCAGGAGTCCATCTCCAGCTGAGCTCTGCACTGCACCAGTGTGTTGTGGAGGCAGGTATCTCCGTTGCATCACCCAGACCTTTAGTATCACTCTTATGTGCAATTGCTGTCACTGAGGTGCTATGTCTGCATTAAAGTCGCGCTCTTTGTTAAGTTAGGGTTGCAGCTGGTGATATCAACATTAAAATAGCGTACCCGGTTTCCCTGAGCTTTGTATTTTTGTTTTCAGCAAGGCTACTTCTGTCGACCTGATGTAACGTGTAACATGTTTATGTATTTTACACAATGCACTGAATTAAAGCCTCAGAGGATTAAACACAACTTTGACCTAAAACAGGAGAGAAAGATAAACATGTAAAGGCTGAATTGCACAACGTTAAACCAGGAAAGCTTGTATCAATCCCGGCTTCCGGTTGATCACATTGTGTGATTTTGGGCAATTACTTTTTTTTTTTGCAGTGCCTCCTTTTTCTTCATGATCACATGAGAGCACACTGAAACATATCAGTTAAGTGCATGCAGTGCACAACAACTTCTTTTGTACATGGATAAAAGGCAGTGATCTTATTCCATCTATAAAAACACCTAAGACCACCTTTAGGAGGCACAAGACAACGCACCTGCCTCTTGGTTCACCAATAGCATCATTGTTAGGGCTATAGTCGTGGGTGCACGAATGTTTCTAAGTTTATAATTAGCACTCAACCCAATGGCAATATTTAATATACTAATATGAAATGTGTTGTATATAAAGAAATATATTATTTTGAATGTTGCACAATTTTTATCCTATAAGTCCTGGACTTGTGCTGCATGATTTAAATTCCAAATATGTTGCTGGGTCAGCTAGTGCTCCTGCTCCTAGGGCCAATCAGCAGCAGGCAGCAAAACCGGTGCCCATCATCAAAAAATGTACCCTCTCCTCCCCAGCCCAGCCTCCTAAGGAAACGACTGGTGCCCGATAAGGCCTTTCCGGTCGTGAAAGCAAGGGTGTCATGGCCTATGGGCAAGTCAGTAGAAATGAGCCACCTGGCTGCTAGCTGGGTAGCAAAATACATCAATATTCAGAGTCAGTGGGCCTGGTGTCACTACACATGCTCTGCCCCTGCACATGAAGATTGGCCCTTGGAGTTTAATTATATCCTATGATGGAGCGCGATGGTGCTCTTTCGTTTGTAGGGGTGCATTATAATCATGGATAGTCCGCATCCACATATATATTCATTTGTCGTAAAAACATTTGGTTATTAGGTTGTATCTAGCAATAACATGTGTAAGTGTAATGATAAAAAAGTATTGTGATGTAAAGAAACAACATGGCATTTGTGTTCTAGTGTCATAATTCATAGTATTTGATGTTATTTGCTTAATGAAGCTGCTCACATGTGATGTAATGCATTTGATTTAAACGTGCACCATATTAAAATTGCACGTAGATGTGACTAGTTGAGTTTAATGTGTAGGATTTCATAAGTTGCTTGTAATGAAATACGAATTCGATATGTTTTGTGATGCAATGATGTAGAAAGGCCTAAATGAAATGTTCACTTATGTGTGTATTTGAAAGGTCTATGTGTTTCACTCTTATGTTGGCCAATTTCTGTAGGCCTGAAATGTATTTTCCCTGGAGGCTCTCGAATAAGGTGTGTTAGTAAAATTCTTGTGCATGTTGAATTTGGTCTGTTCTCACGTTTCTGTTGCAGGTGGAGAAAGTTGTCTTTGTTAGTTAGAATAACATCTTTTGTTTAGGGGAGTTAGGCTTGGGAAGATGCGATACAAATGTGTAAGGAGTGCTGATAATTGGAGACGGTGTTCTTTGTCACTGAGGGAGGCCTGGGAATCAAGGTCATCGAGCCAGGAGCTGGGAGCATCGAAACAAGATGGAAAATCACCTATGAGAAGTTTCCAGCGAGATGAGGTGATCTGTGGGAGTGTTCTACGTTTTGTGATTTTGTATTAGGGACAGTGCCCCGGGGTGGAGTCGAGAGATGAGGTGAGGAGAACAAAGGAGAGAAGGAGCATTTTAGAACGAGCTCTGCAGCTTTGGCTACTTGACCCATACAACGTGAGTGTACTTCTTAGGACGTCTTCACGCGCTGACACCTTTTCCTGATCTTGCCTGGGAAATGCTAAGTAGGGATGACACTATAGTGTTAGTGTAGGGATAGACTAATGCTTTATATTCATTCACCGCAGATGAAGTAGGATCCTGACGTGGGGGTCAATCATTGCCTGCGTCCTGCTTCTGGAAATTGTTATTTTGTTTATGATTCATCGCACAAAATTAGCTCGTAGATTTGGATTTGGATTAGTTCCCATGTATTTCTACAACCTCGTATTGAGGTGCTTGTACATCCAGTTGTTTTTGGCTTTGTAATAAACCCACTAACTTGGAATTCGGAGTCAGTGATTCTTAAGAGTCATGGTTCTATAAATTGGAGTCTACTTTAATGAATTATTTCTCCGCTCTACACTTCTCAGCAGGTAACAAAGGTCCATCGGCCAAGAGTTCCATAGTAATTTGGTAGGAGGAACTCTGCCTTAACACCTACTTCAGCCTGGCAAGTGATTACTACTCACCATTTTATGTTATGCAGTTTTGTGTCTTTCCTGGCCCAGGTGACTCACATGGTGTGGTGTGTGGCATTGGGTTTTCCACTGTGGGTGTGTTAGGTGGGGGCGGGGGGATCTGTCGCCCAAACCCAAGCAAAAGAGATGTGTCTCAAACTGTAAATATGTATAAAAATGCCACTTGTACTGTGTTGTCCCAGCCTTGGTTATCATCATATCCTGACTTGTATAGTCTGGCCTCAAATGAACCCTGAAATCTACACTCTTTTAGGTACAACACCTCATGTTTGAGAAGATCCTGGCACAATATAATCGTTCTTTGCAATTTGCTCCCCTGCTCCATGGAATTTAGTCTACTCTATATCAAATACTTACTTAAAACTAAAGAGTGTAGCTAGCGGAGTATGCACCGTATAGCAGCCTGACCACTTTCCATCACAGGAATATCCCTAATAAAAAGTACTCTCAAATTCAATAATAAATGGCATTTTCCTCTTTTCTACAAAAAGTTAAGACAGAAAATAGACCCGGTCAACTCTTCAAGAGGCCGCTGGATTTGCCTAAATTGATCCTAAATCTACACAAAAGCGGAAAGCAGCGGGTCTCCACTATTACTATTCTAATATAATTCACTGGTCCTTCCAGAACCTCAAGTCAACACCAAATGGCCAATATTTTTAATTTAAAAGGATATCAAGCATACAGCGGTAATTATTAATTTTCTCAGTCTGTCATTATGAAAAAGGTCATAAATATATGTCGGCTGAGCGAATGTGATCTCAGGGCTTGACTTCGAAGCATATGAAGGTGCATAACCTTAATGACGGTCTATGCGCTACCTAAGGAGGCTGTAATGAGCGCAACAATGAAAGAATAGGTGTGGGAGCGAGGGGGAATAACTTAATTAGATTTTCAGAAATCAATTATTTTCAAGATTTATCACCACGTGTACCCGGCAGCAGTGCCTCAGAATACTAAGTTGGCTTGTCACACGTCCCTGAACAAATTTAAGCAGGTGATCTTAAGCTGTCAGATGCATCAAGCTAAAAACAAAGCTCAAAACAAAGACTTGGTGCGTGTTAATTACCGCTCGTCTTAATCCATCCTCCTCCGCATAAATGTGCATTATCTTGTTAACAAATGAGTTCGTAGGAAACATTTAAAGCTATTTTATTCACAAAAGGATTTTTTTCTTTTTCAAAAATAACATTTCTAGGAGGTAGGTACGCAATCCACAGAAAATCAGAAATGTAGATTCATGATAGAATTTAGGGGCTTCTTAGGAAGTTTGAATTTTCAGCAGTAGAGTTGAAAGTTGAACATTTTTTTTACCTTGAATGGGAGAAAAAATCATTTTAAAGAAAAAAATAAAACACTCTTGCGTAGGGGACTGATTTGAAACGTTTGCATTTGATAGGACAAAGGCCATGAATTTACTGAAAATTACAACGAAGACGTCAGCCGTCCCCTGAAGAGTGCGGTAGAGCTAAAAGCAGAAGATTAAAGTCTTCTCCTGAAACTTCACAGACACCAGCAGTACACCCTAATCAAAAAAAGTAATAAAGGAAAAATTGGGGGACATCCTGGGCAATGAATGAAGGGACCCAGGATGGCCTATAATGCAGGAAAGATCAACTGGACGGGCAGGCTGGGAGACACTAGGCAAGCCTTGTTCAAGGAGAATGTACACTGAAAGATCTCACTGGGCCCCCCCTAAAGAAAGAAGAGTCCACTTCTAGGGAATTATAATCAATAACAATTGAAAGGACTGACACCGGAGGATCCCAGACATAGGCAACTGGAGATCCCAGTCTATAAATATGAGAGATGTTCTCTGTACCAGATTCTGTTGCGGAGTTGGTACTGGAAATAGCAGTGGTTTTTCAAGGCACCACTGAACGGGTCCTACCTCCGCCCGCTTTTTTGTGCTCTTTTAAAAACTTCTGTCTGTTAGTTTTGTGGCATCTTTGTGGGAAATTTGGGCAAATGCATGGACCTGTTTCTAAAACTGGTACCAAAACTGTTTTCCTCAGCTTTGAAGAAACTCTCCTTGTCATAAAGGGTGACTCATAGCTTATGGGGGGCACCCATAACAAAACCCAGGCACAATGGAGGCCATTATTGACATATGGAGGGTCACACATTGCAGATTTTGAAAAAATGAGGTCAAATACTGGGGAACGTCAGGCTTCACTGGCTTGGCACACTTAAGTTACATAACTAATTACATTACTTAAATTAATTAGTGAGTACCCTTTTAGAATTTATGAGTTTTAAACAAATGTATACGAAATTTTTCCTTCAAAATGATTACACTTTTTAAATAATGTTTCTCAGAGGGAGACCCCCCTTGAGTTTTTCTGTGAGAAGTTGGTCTTGTTTGCTTCACTGGCTCTTCAGAAGTCGGGGCAAATATTGCACTACAGTTGACCAGCCACTATTGCCCACTACAGTGCTTCCCTTAACAATGTCCAAACAACCTTCAAAATAGGCCAACAATCACTCACACACCCCTTTTTAGATCTTGTATAAAGGCAGCTTTAGTTGCCTGTTGTCAAACACATATTGTCTCTAACATATATATATATATATATATATATATATATATATATATATATATATATTTATTTATATTTTTATCTCCCAACAAACACTCCCCGCACCTCCACGCTGGCAAGCAGGTGAGCAGAGAGAGAGACGGACCCAGATTCAGTAGCAGGTAAGATCTTTATTCCTCTCACCCTTGCGACGCGTTTCAAGCACGAAGTGCCCTTGTTCACACACAAAGGGAAATTCGCCCGCCAAACTGTTTTTAAATGCTAAGTGCACACCTTCTTCCGTGACATGTGACCAAGGAAAATGGAAGAAATACTACAATGACCAATGCACATCGCAAATAACACTTGTAGATGTATTCTTTGTCAACAAACAAACATGTTATTCTGTATGTTAAATTCTGTCCACTCATTATTCAATTAAAATTAGAATTAAAATTAAATAATTTAAAAATTGAATAAATCCTGAATAAATCCTGTTATATTTCATATACTGCATAAATGCTGTTAAATGCTGGTTAGTAAAAACTTTCTATATTTATCAAGAGGTCATTTTTTTTAAAAACCAGGTCAGAAACGTGGTACTGAATGACAATAAGAATGAAATTGCGATAAAATTTAAAGTGCTTTTGTTCAAAACCATCCCTTGTTCTATGTACATATATTAAAGTGGCTAGTGCTTGTGAATAGTGCAAATATAACTTGGCTCAAAATTGAGCCATAAAAAACAGCTACCTAATTAAAAAATGTACAATTTAAACATTTGATTTTTAAGACACATACATGTTTAACAAAAGCGTTGCGAGCCATATCAAAACCAATTTTTTTCAGTAGTTTTTGTAACATCATGCCTACTAAAAAATTCTACAAATATCATTTTCATATTTTGGCCCATGTTAATAAAGATGTAAGAATGTAAAGAAGTAAAAAAGGAAGGAAGAGGGGATGCAAAAAAGAGAGATATGAAGAATAGATGTTGATGGACCCTAGTGATGTCATATCTAATTGCAGTGTACCATCATTAAGTCATATGTGCACCTTATCCTTTGATTTGGTAATGATGTTGACATATGAGCCCCATATTCAATTTTTACCTAAAAAAGTGTGCATGTCTTCAGTGGTGTTTAAGCCATAAGGCACCTTGCTGTCTAGCTCAAGAATAGTGCAGGCTTCGAGTTGTCTCAGAAGACTCTCCCTATTACCTCCTCTCCTGAGCGGCGAGATGGCATTAATCACAAAATATCTCAGACAGTTCAAATCATTATCGTGCAAAGCCTTGAAATGTCTCGCTACGGGGTAGGAGACATCATTGTTGACAATAGCCCTGAGATGCTGCAAGATCCTGACATGCACCTGCAGCTTGGTACTGCCAACGTAACTCAAGCCGCAGGTGCAAGCCAGGACATACACAGCATACTCAGTCCTACAATTGAAACTGCCTTTGATAGCCCTCCTCTCTCCCGTCAGTGGAATAGTGTAGTGGGAGGTATTGACACCAAATTTACAGGCACAGCATGGCGAACATTTTGAAAAGCCCTGTCTAGGTTTCAGCCATGTGCCCTCTGGTATTAATTCCGGACTATTTCTGACCAATTGGCTCCTCATAGATTGCGCTTTTCTATAGGTTATTATTGGCCATTCTGGGAGTCTAGGCCCTAGTACCCCGTCGGTTAAAACGATTGGCCAGTTCTTTCTAATGATTGATTTCAATTTACGTTCTTGAGAGCTGTATGTGGTAATTAGGCGTGGGACCTCTCCTACTGGGGTATTGATTCTCCCTGATGCACTGTTCTGTAGTAGAGAGTCCCTAGATCTTTCCTCTGTTTTTGTCATAGCCTTGGATAAGATCTTGTCACTATACCCTCTCACTTTCAATCTTTTTATAATGTCTGGAGCACATCTTTCATACTCCTGTTGTGTGCTACAGATGCGTTTAAGTCTCAGTATTTCACCAAAGGGTATGCTTTCTATAAGGTGTTTAGGATGTTTGCTGCTAGCATGCAATGTGCTATTCCCTGCCGTGGCTTTTCTGAATAAAGTTGTCTCCAACTTGTTTCCTTTCACTGATATTCGTACATCTAAAAATTCAGTCATGATGTCACTAATATGTGAGGTGAACTTCAGGTTGACCGAATTACTGTTAACCGTAGTGATAAAATCTCTTGCACTTTCCTCATTCCCTCTCCATATAATGAATACATCATCGATGTACCGTAACCAGTGCACCACCTGATGTTGAAAAATTGCCTGGTGCACTTTCTTCAGGACCTGTTCCTCCCACCAGCCAACATGCAAACAGGCGTAGCTGGGGGAGAAACAGGACCCCATAGCCACGCCTCTGATCTGTTTCAGAGTCTCTTTACCAAAAAGGAAAAAATTATTATATAAGCACCATGATATGAGATCTAAAATCATTTTGTTGTGCTCATAATATTCACATGGCCGAGTATCCAGGAAGTATTTAACTGCTTTGAGGCCCGCCAAGTGATCAATGCTCGTATAAAGGGACTCTATGTCGAGGGTAATTAAAATCAAGTCATCATCCCATTCAATGTCTTTGATTTTGTTCAAGAAATCCCCTGTGTCCTTGACATAGCTGGGTAATTTCTTAACAAAGTCCTGAAGGTAGAAATCTACATATTGTGATACATGCTCACTAACACTATTGATGGCGGAAATAATGGGTCTACCTGGGACTGGTGAGACATTTTTATGTACTTTAGGGATGAGATATAAAATAGGAATGACAGGAAATTCCACATGCATGAAATTAAACTCATCCAAAGAAATTAAACCTTCCCTTTTGTAACCTTGCAACTGTTTTTTTAATACTTCCTTTGATTTGCTGTATTCTTTCAAGTTAGACCTGATATAGCATTGCTCATCATCCAATTGTCTCTTGGCTTCTGCAATATATTCCTTTCTAGGGCCACAAAACGATATTCCCTCCTTTGTCGACCATGTTTATGATAATTTCTTGGTTTTTTCCCAATTTGTTCATCAATTGTGCATATTGTATGTCCATAAAGCATTTCTTTTTGCGTGTTTTTGACACTTGGCAATAAAGTTTTTTGATGTCCTCTGTTACCCGTTCATGAAAAATGTCTATTGCATCTTTCGGCATTATAGGGATAAAGGTGCTCGATGGTTTGAAAGCGATACCAAAGGGGATGATGGACGGAGCGCTAGAGCAAATCAAACACTCACCCCTAGTCAAATGATCTGGGTTTAATCCATCATCATTCTTTAGCTCACTCCACCACCCCAGTTCAGACATGGCCATATGCAAATCAGTCTGACCCTGTGCCTCATGGGAACAGTCCAGCCCGAACTGCCAAGCCATGTCTTCCCTGGACCGGAAACAAGCATCCTGGGACCGGTTTCGGGTTCAAAACCCTCATCAGCCAGGCTATCTTGAATCCAGTGGCAAAGTGAGCAAGGGACCCACGTCTGGGCATACCCTGCCAACTTAGGGCGAACAAAGCGATACCAAAGGGGATGATGGACGGAGCGCTAGAGCAAATCAAACACTCACCCCCAGTCAAATGATCTGGGTTTAATCCATCATCATTCTTTAGCTCACTCCACCACCCCAGTTCAGACATGGCCATATGCAAATCAGTCTGACCCTGTGCCTCATGGGAACAGTCCAGCCCGAACTGCCAAGCCATGTCTTCCCTGGGGTGGTGGAGTGCACCCTTTTGTGCGATGTTCATACTCCGCAACTTTGATTGAGTGCTGATATATATATATAGACACACACATATATATGTATCAGTGGCGGCTCGCAAAGGTAACGCTGTGGGGCGGTGAGGCGGGGCGGGGCTGGGTGGAGTGGGTAGTGGAGTCCGACATACGACAGCAGATATTTATCTATTTACGTTCACCTTTGCCGTCGTATGTCAGACTCCACTACCCCCCTACCCAACCCAGCCCAGCCCCACCGCCTCACAGCGTTACCTCTGCGAGCCGCCACTGATATGTATATATATATATACACTTATATAGTGGGCTTTGATCTTGATTGGATGGCTTTCTTGCCCACCTCATTCCCTACTTCTTATTAAATCGTTTTTCTCCTTGTTCTTTGTTTGTCCTAGTTCTGGAGCAATTACTAATTACTATTTTCTGACTGGATGGCTTATGCCTTTACACTGTTTACATTTACGGAACTACTTTTTTATTTTTATTTTAGCACTCAATGGAAATGCATTGTTTTCCTGCTCTCTCCCTCTTTATACTGTGTGCTGCTTCTCCCTTCGCACCCCTGTGCTCTCCTCAGTGGCGGCCGACACAAACTAGAAGTGAAGGGCAGGTAGAGGGGGTGCAGGGGAGCGCAGGGCGGGTTTTAGCGGGGTTTAATAATAAAAAAAAAAAAGACTTACCTGAAGCTGCTGACCGCCTCCCGCGTCACGCCTCGGTGTTCTTCTTCTCTGGTCCCAATTAGACACTGGGACAGCATCAAACACTCCCTGTGCAATCCCCGCGCTGCTCTCATGCTTTGAAGGAGCCACCGCTGGCTCTCCCACCCGGCAGCCTGCATTCTGCTTTCTTGATCTCTCCCCATTCTGCTCAGATTTTTAAAATTAAAACTTCTCACAATTCGTTGCTCCCCTATCTCTCCTTGCTGCCGCCTCTAGTCAGTGCTTAGTTATCCGTACACTGCACGACTAATCCAGTGCTGCTACTTCCCATTTTTTAAAACGTTTTTCCCCCCACTTTTTAGGAGCGCCCCGCTGCTGCAGTTTGCTTCTGGGGCCACCAGTTTGTAAATGCACATTGGTGCACATTTTATTTCTTTTGATTTAACTCTCACAATGGCCGTTCGGCCAACCTAGAATGGCGTACTCAAAAACACAGAATGGCTGCCGCGCCTTGAAGAATGTGCACTCGTGTGTGGTGATGCATTTCCAGGTATACGCCATCACGCTCGACCGCCTTAGCGTCACAATACATGGTGTACACACCATTACACTTGAGAGTTTATTTCAACAATGCTGAACAGCATCAGCAATATGCATTTTTTTGCCGATGCTGAACAGCATCAGCGAAGAGTATTGGCAAAGTCAGTAGGTCAGCAGTGGCAAAGCCAAAAGGCGAGACCGATTGGATTTGCCAATGGTTGTTGTTGCTTTTGTACAGCCTTTTCAAGATACTTTCAAACATGCATAAGAAAAACAGAAGTACAAATAAAAACGTTTATTATGAGTAGGCACAAATTATTTTGCTGATGAACTGTATAGGCGCAAACATACATACAAAAACACACACGCGTACACACAGACACACACACGCACACACTCTGAAGACTGGAATGTAAGCACAAAGAAAGAGCCACTCAGTAGGCCAAGGGTTAAACCTTTTTTCAAATCAACTCTGGGAAGTCAATTAAGCACCAACCAATTGCCATCTGTGATGAAATAATAAAAAAATACACCTAGGAGACAGTCTTTAATTATATCACCAGAGGCAGTCAAAGAGGCTCAGAGCTGACTGAGCAACGGTGGCACATTTATTAAACTGCGGTGAAGATGCTAAGCTTCCAGGGGAGTCCCTTCTGAAGTCCTCTGCATGACACTGAGCCAGCAGACTCTGACAGAACTCACCCAGAAGGCTGACACTATTAAAATATACGCAGCCCTCTGCACAGAAGAATGATTTGGTGAAAGTTGAACGGAGAAGTTAATTAGCTCCCGTTTGTTATTTTTACTAAAAATATTCAAGACAAGCCCTGTCTTTATTTTTACTATAAATATTCAAGACAAGTCCTATCTTTGTTTTGACTATAAATATTCAAGACAAGCCCTGTCTTTATTTTTACTATAAATATGCTTCAAGACAAGTCCTATGTTTATGTTCATGGTATTGGCCTGGTTCGATTGGTCAGCTTCCCATATGAACTGTGTGGTGGCATCAACTACTGTATTTAGAATATGGCCCTTCAGTTTTCCCAAAATGATGTCAGATGACGTGATGCTAAAATATACCCAGCCTAACATGACCACATCCGTGGCCTTCTTCCAAACCAATTCTGTTCTCAACCAGTTAAAGCACACGAACTTTAAAATACCATTTATAGCTCCCTCCTACTTGCACTAAAGCATTGCAACCCGTTCTATAATGTGAGCATGTCCGGGTGTAGGTTATGTCAAGTGTTGGCTGATTACAATAGATGGAAGGGCAGAGGGCAGTAGGATGACATGGTATTTGCTGGCTAAGCACCATTAAATGGGAAGGCCAGTGGTGGCTGTGTAAATGGACAAGCAATTGGTGTTCAGAGTGAAATTGTATTAATAGAGACATGATTTTGGCTTCAGGTCCAGGTTCTCCTGTAAGGACTGGTTAATCAGATCGTCCGTGGTGAGACTTAGCCGGCCTGATGTGCCTAGAATGGGTCAGTCACGAGCAGGATGCAAAGCAGCGCTTCCAGGTATAGTCTTCGGAGGCATCTTCTAAATGAAGCGTGTAGGGCTCCTTGAAGCTTGGGGTGGAAAAGTCCATTGAGGAGCTATTGGCAGTGAGAAGATGGCAAGTAGCTCAGACTTCTGTTGGTCCAAGGCTGATATTCCTGGTTTGCTTAATGAACGGTTTGTTCAGGTCATCGAGTGTTGGATATGGCCTGATACTCGATGCGAGTGTAGATGGGTCAGTGTGGACCGTAACTGGTTAGAGGGCCATGGGTTTGGGTTTGGGTTTCAAAAATGTTTTTGTTCCAGCGTAGCGATACTTCTTCATATCTTTGCTGATTTGTCCTTCTGGTTTTAATTCTAAAATAGTCTTTTGTCTTGTTACATGTTTTTAGTCAGAATAGGAGGGCTTTGGTGGGGACTGGTGAATTTGTGGTTTAGACGGGCACAGGGGGACAAATGGGCATAATGTTTCACTTGAAGTTTTTTATGGAGCAAAGGAAGATTGTCTCTCCAATGGTGAAACTAGTTATGCCATCAACCACCGGGTACCATCTTTTACTACAAGGAAATCATGAGCATCGCCCTGGTACTTGATGACCACGTCATGTTAAGGAAAGCAACACACACCCTTTCCTGACGTCGACACTGTGCTGGTTTTTGGTTCTACCTTCAGCACCAGTGACCTCATGGTATCACACTGTTCCACAAGAGGTTCTCCTTGCACTGCTCACTTCAGTGGGGCTGTCGTGGAGCCTTATGTATCTCAGAACATGGTGCCACTGGCTTCCAGATGCATTGGCACAGGATAACTTTATCCACCCGCCACGCCTGCTGAACTGGAGAAAGCAGGCAACAGGGATGACCGTTTGCAGCGTCAGCAGACCGCTTGCTGTGCCTGTTGCTTTTGTGACGGGCTCTGACCGCCTTTAAATTACCTGTTCTAATAGGTGATGTGTTTGCAAGTGCACTCTATAGATTCTAGTGTTCACTTTATAACATCTGCTATATCACATCTTCTTTAGCTCTGTACAGTTTCTGTCTAGTGCTCTATGCTGCCTTTTGAAGCTTAAAAGTGCGTGAAGGAACAGGGAATAGGGCAGGTAGTGGGCATGTACCCCAAGCGACCAGCGCAGGAACTCAAAGGGTCTACCGCCAGGGTGGCCGAAGGATGATGTAGGATAACTATTTTATGAGACACCAGCAGCTGTAGCTAAGAGTTGCATAATACTGGGGTTGGGCCCATCACATCTATATTCTTTGCATCATTCATGTCAACAATGATCTTCTCTAGACCTAAAACTTAAAACACACAAAAGGTGAAGGGAGGCTGCTTGCAATTTGTCTAACCACTGACAACCGCTTGGAGTAGCATTGCAACCCATTGTTATTTTGCACACCATGCTACCTCAGTTTGGACCCAGCCTCACACAAATCAGTCTTGACCCTGCTCCTCATGGGAACAGTCCAGCCCGAACTGCCTAGCCAGGCCCTAGCCAGGCCCTCGCTGAAACAGAACACAATCAACCCAGGACCAGTTTCGCTTTAGTTATGGGCTCATCAGCTGGGTACAGCTTGGTTCCAGTGACACAGTGAGCATGCACCCACGTCTGGGCATACCATGAAACACACAAAAGGTGATGGCAGAAATGCTTGCAATTTGTCTAACCACTGGCAAACACTCGGGTATCATCCCAACCCATCATTCTTTTGCTCTGCCAGTTCGGACTCAGCCATATGCAAATCAATCTTGACTCGGCTCCTCATAGCAGCAGTCTAGCTTGAGCTCTAGACCTAGCCTTCCAAGACTGAGGGACACCTTGGTGTGTCCATCATGATTACAACTACTAACTAATTCTACTTCCCCCCACTGTGGTCTCTGATCACATTGTGAATCCTTGCTCGTGCCAGAAAGTTGACCCTACACAGAAGTGGAATTTCAGCTAAATTGTAGACCTAGCCCCTTGGAGATTTGTGAGTTTTTCTGAAGTTTGGTGCATGTGGGACAACTGCCAAACACTGGTGAATGTCCATCCCCTCTCATCAGATGTGACATCTGTCAATTTCTGGCAGACATCCCGCATACATTAAACTCTAAATAACTCTTAGGTTTGGAACTCATCTTTGGCGTGCATCCCACACCCCTCCCCCGCGCCTCAAACTGTACCTATGTCTAATATTATTGGTCAAGGTCAAAACGATGACTACAACCATGAAATACATGATGTAGTCACATCATATTTCTTCCCACATTGGTGTCTATAGCTCCAAAGCTCCCCGGGGCGCTTCGGCTACAAAAATACCAATACATACATGCAAACATATAAAATGTGATATGACAATAATTTGATAACAATGCTGTATCTATATAGTGCTTACTTTTACAAATTATAAACAACAGGTGCGTTATCATTCCAGCTCCATAGGTGAAAGATTGAGTAGCTCTTCTGTGATTTGATGCCTCTAACATGCAATTAACATGTAAATAACAACTGTTACTATTACCCAGTTTAACACTACTCAATTTACCACCTCAAAATAATAAAAGGCTGAGTTGGCTTTGCTTTAATTCATATTTGTGACACATTTCTCAGCTCACTGAGCCATCCTTCCAGCATTAGTACAAACATTGCTAAAACACATTAGTGCACGAACATCACCTCAGTAATATACCAAGTAAATATTAATTGCCTGTGCATGTAGGTGGTGGCCAGCAGCCCTCAGCTTGGGTTATACTTTTCAGCATCTGAATGTGACCCAGGGCAAGAGAAGGAAAGGAAGACGGGGGAAAAAGGAGGTGAAAGAGAAAGATTAAAGACAGTGACAACGGGAGAAGCAGGGATGAAAAAGAACCCTTGAGGGTCTTCAGCAGGAGGCTTCAAGTACCCCTTTGATAGCTCGCAATCACTCACCACAGAGACCGCAGCCACAATGTCTTCATGACTGGCGTGATCCTGGAAGATTTGTGTTTCTGCCTTAAGGTGCCGAGGGGAACAGTTGTTAGAGTAGGTGCTGAGATCACGGAACCTGGAAAGGCTCCATAAACTCTCCCTTACTACATAAAATGTAGGTGTTGTGGAGCACTAGGAACAAATGGCCTAAGGTAGACAATCACTTTAGTTTGCCACAAGCAACATATTGCTCGAGAGCTACACATTGGGGTAGGGGGGGCACCGCTTTAGAGTGTCCTACCTGACTTAAATCTCTTTTATGGGGTGTGTGATTGCTAAAACTGCCTTAAGCTAGGGATAAACTCTTGCTAAATCACACCCATGTGCCTTTCCTAAAACAGTTCTAAGACTCTGAAGGTAGGGTGAACCTTTAGTAGAAAGGTCCTAATTCCCACACACACCCTTCAGGAAGCAAACACCACATTTTAGTAAAAGCAGCATTATTTATGGAGTGATAAAGCTGCAGTGTTTTGTTCCTGTTTGCAACAACTGGGAACAATGAAGCAATTTCCTGCGGCTACAGTTATTAAACCTCGTGATCATTCTACGCATCATTATGGCGACGCAGCGTAAGCAAGCCGCAGCTGAAGAGCACCTGTAATGCTGTGCGCAACCCGCGGCTCTTCCCACCCCCTCCACCCCATTTTAATACAAATATGTATGTGTAATCATTTTTAAAGATAGGACGATGTGTACGCCTCCTTATTAAATATCAGAGTATATATGCTGAAGTTGGGAGCCTAGCCAACATAAAAGAAATCCCAGCTGACCAATTATAAATGGTTTGTACTGGACCTAGTTACAGGCATATTGGTATTTCGACATAAAGGCAAGTGCTATGGAGAAAGCTTCAGTTTATTCCTCTTGTATCTTGGAATTGATGATAAATATATGGGATGATGCACCCACAGCTGTACCTTCTAAGGACATGTTGCAAGTCCCAAAGGAGTTCCATGACAATATGGAGCCCCAAGGCTGCAGGCACAGGGTCTTAAAGGGGCATGGAGCTCCAAAGAATCTTACAATCTACCCGGGTGGGGTATGCTATCTCATATAATTCATGGACCTCGAGGTGGGGGTCACTCTGTTCTCACCGGCCAGTCAACTCCTCTGTGTTCAAAGCCCTCAAAGTCGTCCCTTGCTATTGTCTCCTGGACATGTCCATGTTTTGGTTCAATGCCCAAAACCCCACATGCAGCAACTCGAACCAAAAGAAACCATGTTTAACTGGTGAAATCATATCTGAGAAACACTACTAGGGGTAATTAAAGATCTATCTAGATTAAAACTCTGTTAAGAATATTGTTAGGAAGTATTGCAAATATGTATTACCGCCAGTGATGAATACCTATCCCTAAGGATGAATTCAGCTAAAGCGTCAACCAACAAGTACACATATGAATGAATTTAGTGGAAGAACAAGTGCTTCTGAAGGGAAAATACAGCACAAGGTGCTAAGATTTACCACTAGGTGGTAAAAGTACAGCCTGCCAAACTTATATATTTTAAATTCATGGACTGGGCTTCATCCATCATTACCTAAGTGTTTCAAGACAACGCATAACCAACACTTCACATTGTGGAAGCTGGTAATGCATTTATTAATTTTAGGAAAGCTCAGAAGTGATCCTATTTTGGGCTGAAATGCCATTAATTGTTACCTTATAAGGGGGTGCCAGAGCCAGGGACAATCTATTACACCATAAGGAACCTGGATTACTTAGCAGTAACAAAAAATAGTGGTTCAGTCTGTACTTATTTTACAAACATTTAATTTTGGAGAAAAGAATAACAGTCTGCGAATGGTTGTGCGAAAGGCTACATGTGAGTTATTTTTAGCGCGTGCAGGACACGAATGGAAGGTGGTTTTTCATGCAACAAAAGCCAGAGATTCTAAAAATGTTTGGCTCATGGTTTGCAACTTGTCTGAAGATTAGAAAAAAAGAGAAATTTCTAATATCGTTGCATCTAGATGGTCGACAAATATTTCCTCACTCTATGTCAACCCTACCACTTCGCAGGCGGTGCCAATGATAAACCAAGACACGATTAACGCCCCAGGTGAAATATTGAACCTAATTTGGGAGCAGACGGTCCTAAATACTTGGGCAACGACATGCTCGGCAGGCGCCCCCCCGTCCAAATGACCTCCCGGCTAGCATTTTAAAGGCAGCGAAAGAAGAATGGTTTTCTCAATTGACCCCACTGTTTAACACCTGTCTATCAAGAAACTAGGTGCCGGGGAGTTGGCGGGGCTCCCTATTGGTCCCAATTAATAACAAGGGCTCTTTTGACAACCCAGAAAATGTTCGACTTATTACCCTTCTGGATGTGGAGGGGAAGTGCTTTACAAAAATCCTGTACAAAGAACTAGAAGCATGGGTGTAAGACAAAAAAATGATCCCTATAACGCAGACTGGATTCCAAAAGGGCAATGGGACGGAGGTCAATCTGCTATGCTTAGCGGCCCTGATCAAACGTGCGACAAAAAAAGGTGCAGGCTCCCGTTATAGCGCATTCATCTACTTCAGCACAGCCTTCGACAAAGTGGATAGAGACTTGATGTGGGCCAAACTATCATCCTGTGGCATTTCACCATGCGTTCTGCCAGTCATCATGAGCCTTTACTCGAAAACATGGGTCAAAGTAAGAGTGTCTAGCAAGTGTCCACGTCAGCAAATATTTACACAAATAGAGGCCTCAAACAAGGTTGTATTTTGGCCCCTCTACTCTTCAACTTATACTTAGCTGATTTGAAGGACCACGTAAGTGCTGCCATTAGTTTTCCACCACAAATCGTCGGTAGAAGCTTAAACTTACTGCAATACGCTGATGACACTATATTACTGGATGAAACTGCGATTCCGCTCCGAAGATCCTTGGCCAGCCTGGCTGATTATTGTAAAACCAACAAGCTCAGCATTGATACAACCAAAAGCAAATTTCTAGTCCTTGGAAAAAGGAACATCAAATACAGGGCTTGGTTTGTAAATGGCCAGAAAGTCGAAAGAGTGTCCAATATGAAATATCTCGGAGTATGGCTAAATGACCGGGCATCTGAACTGCTCAAACTGAGGCTCTGGAAAACAGCAAACACACTTACTTTTGCCTTCCAACGCCTGTTTAAGAACATTTCAGGCCTGGATCTCTCCGCAATTCGTAAAATCATTGATTGCAAACTGGTTCCTACTCTTACTTGCGGATCTTTTGTTTACAAAAATCGCATAACAAGCTGGTTGGACTGGGCGCCATGCCAATGTTAGAGGCGCCTATTTCAGCTATCGGCTTTCAAGGCGCAGGCACAGACCCACCTGGAGTTCAATCTGGCCCGCCAAGAGTATGTGCTCAATGCAAGCTTTCTTTCTCTTTGAGCTAAGTTATCCGCAGCTGAGCCGGAGTCCTTAAAGCACCTTTTGTGGAACATTGTCCAAGATAAATCTTCAGAAATGCATTTGTTTTATCAGGCGACGATCGATCAACTCGCCGCTAAAGAGCTTATCTAATCTAAGCTGCTCTCCCAGCAAAAAGCTATCAAAAATATTGCTGAAACAAGCCAGGCTACTGTCAGCCCAAGATGGTTTACAAACCATTCACACAAAAACCAATGCACATTTAACATCGGGCTTATACCAACCAATAACTTTCCTGGCATATCTATCGCATCCAATCAAATTTAACATCAAGTTACACCTCCTGCGATTGCGGCTTGGCCAAATTCCTCTTAAAGCGTACAAGTATGGATACGCCGCGATACCCTTTGGGGTGATTCGAGCATGTTATAAATGGCATTAACATGGACATATAACACGCGACCGAGATATCTCATGTAGGGGCTGTTGTACCACAAAGGAAGCTCTTTTAAACATCCTCTGCTTATGCCCCTTTCTGTCTTCTCGTAGGCTCTTCTGGCTCCTACGAATTTTCAGACAATCGAACATAATCTTGTATAATCAGCGCTTGGGCCAGATCCATGCACGTAGAATTTGATATGACCTGCACTGAACTACTCAGGCATTGCATGATGGCCCTGCTGAACACCGTGGTATCGAGAAATCAGTAGGGCGCTCCCTCAGTACTCTCTTCTCTCTGTTGTATGGGTAGTGCCCTAACAGTACATTTTGATTAAGTTTGCTTGAATCAACAGTCTGCCTTATTCTATCTATGGCAGGCGAGTTCCTTGTCTGCACTGTACTGGGATTTGCACTCTACTGCTCTAGCACTTGAGATTCTAGGAGGGATTCTCCTTCTGTAGCTTACCTGCACAGCAACTTTGGGGCCGACCTTTGCATGCGGAATCCGATGTGAACTGCAGCAAATTATTTTGCCACTTAAGATCCCTTGTGGCAGTCCCCTCTTTTTATGCAGATAATTTGCATAGTAAACTTTGCTACACAGTCCCTATACCAGTGATACTCAAAGTACAGCCCTCCTGGCTTTTACATGCGGCCCCCTGGGCAACAGCAGCACTGGGCTGCTGTTTACTAGACTCAGCGCTAACATAAAAAAAATTAAATAAACAACACGCATTTATTTAAAGGTTAATTGCAGTTAAAGAAAGGAAGTAGCCTGGGTGTCCTGCACTCCTTAACTTTAGGAAAACCTTCATTTTTAAAGACAGTAAACGTGTAAAAATATGATAGTCCCTTCAAAATTCAAAAAGCATATTTCATTAACCTGCAGAACCGTTTCACCTTAGTAAATCAGATTATAGCAGTGCATTCAGATGAATTTTTTTAAAGTGATAATTTTCAAACATTAATTTAGTTAATGCTCCCCCCCTCTTAATAATGCCATTAGTGATAAAATCCAAACACAGGAGAAGTTTTTGTACAGCACATATACTGCTGTCATGTATTTTGAGGTCCCCTTATATGTGATAATGAATAAAAAGGAGGGAAATTCAAATAAAACAATTGCCCAGGATCAAACAATTTGTACAAGTTAGGAAGCCGGGATTTAGCCCAAGTTTTCTGGTTCCACATTATGCAATTCAGTTCAACCACTAGATGTACATGCTTTGCTTCCTATACATCCACTTTACGCACCCCATCCTCCACCCTGCTGGCATCAGTGCGGCCCTCGGTCATGCCAAAGACCACACTTTTCGGCACCCGGGAAAATGTTTGTGAGTACCCTTACCTTATACTATCGCTCTGGGACTCAGCATACATCGGTAACCACTTGCGCTTTACCTGCTTGAGATTGGAGTGGCTGGTTTTTAATTTTTATGGATTGTTTCGATCAGGCCTTGAACTCGAAAGGCATTTACTACAGAGCTTCTGGTACTATGACCTATGATTTGCCTTTGGGTTCATCATATATGTTAATATATAGATTGCATTTGTTGATAAATGAATACTTGTAATTATCGTTCCCCCTACAATTGCCCGTAGTAGAGATTTTCATGACCCTTTCTTCTTTTTTTTATAGCTGTTATGGTTTATTTTCACCTATTTGCACTTTTATTCTAATTCTTCTTTTAGTCTTTTTTGTTTACAATGTATAATGAATGTACGGTTTGCAATGATTTTAATTAATCGTACCAAAGAATACAAACTTATGAACTTTTAAGCACATGCTAATATAGCGTTAAATAAACAACTATAAAAAGGTGAAGAACATCAACAGCCAAGCAATGTTAGATACAATGTTTAGCAATGTACTGTGCTGTTTACAATGGGGGACCATAAGAGTCAGTGCTCAGGTGATCAAACAAGTGCTAAAAAGTGCACAGTTTATATTGTTACGATGATGCAAAGGCGCAAGTGATGGGGATAGCCTCCGTTGATAGGCCCTCGAGCCTAGGACTGTTGTTGTCAAAAGATCAATTAGAACTTGTCTACTTATTTTAGAGGACGTTTCAACCCGCATGAAGGAGATCCAGGGGTCATCATCAGGAGGAAAGCACAGGCTACAAGCATCTGTTCCTGAGGCTCACTTAGTCAACTAGCATTCTGGTCCCAAAGCACGATGAAAACAAAGTGAATGAAAGGATAAATGAAATGAAATGAAATGAAATGAAATGAAATTTGTAAAGCGCACTTATACCCCCAAAGGGGTGTCCTGGCGCTGTACGCATACCGCTGTGGAACCCTTCCTGGCTTTTCCCTGTGAAATGTCCACTCCTGGGCACCCCCAGGGTGAAGCCAGGCATCCCAGCGCTGTTGGGGCCGTTGTGGAGATTAAGCAAGCTATTGCCCAGAGTTGCAGAGTGGGACCCATGATTAGAATAGGCACCGAGGCGAGAATTATCAGGTCCGAGGAAATTGAGCCCAAGACCCGCCGAGGCGGGAATTGAACCCTGGTCCCGGGCCAGATCTCTGCATCAGGGTCTGCCGCTCTAACCATTGAGCCACACTTCTAGTGATTGCACACTCACTACTGATGCTGTGGTACGCCGTGGCTGAATACACACAAGTAGCAGGGTGCAGTGAAGCAGTGTCCAAAAAGGTTTGGAGTGAGGCAAAGTGTCAAAGAAGTTCAACAGAGGGCAAACCTAATCCAATGGAAAACTCAGGAGGTTCCACATCATATCCGGGTTTAAAGAAATGGTAATTTAATATAACAGCACTTCTAGCCAGGATGTTCCAGGGGTGGCTCAATTAGGTTGACCACCTCCCTCTGGTCATTAAGGAAACTTAGTCCAACTGCTGGTTCCACAACATGGGCCAAGAAGTATCT
The DNA here is from genome assembly GCA_963921515.1 of Calotriton arnoldi. Taxonomy (NCBI): domain Eukaryota; kingdom Metazoa; phylum Chordata; class Amphibia; order Caudata; family Salamandridae; genus Calotriton; species Calotriton arnoldi. The sequence goes on from CAWUFW010003352.1 coordinate 653,072, forward strand.
TGAAAGCCAACACAGGTGTGCATAAAGTACATTTAACCCACTGATATTTAACATCCCTAGGTGATTCAATGATCAAAGACAGACACAAGGCCTTCATATTTGCAAGGTGTAGACATGTACTATTTGTAAACAACAAAAACAATGTGAAATACGTTTGGTCCATGGTTTGCTCCTGTGCAAAACCCCTAGTTTGGACCAAATACAGTTTGCTTAATTCCCTATAACACAGGTAGCTGCAAGGATGCAAAAGGATTGCAAAGCTTCCCTAACATGGCTCCAGGCCGCCTGGAGTTGGCGATTTGGAACCATTTTTCCTTTTTCCCGAAATTACATTCATTTTCCATTTTTTAGGCCCAAGACTGCCTCCCAACATAGGGAATAGATAATCAACGCGTCTCTCAGCAGTATGGTCAATTCTACAATTTTTCCTATATTGCTTCTGTATAATTATGTTTTGTGTAAGTGTCTGCCTATATCTCAGAGATGTGGTTTGCGGTTGGAGATGAACTTCTCCTTTTGGCGCAGACCCAAAACTGATTTGCATATAGTTAGTTCCTGTGCGTAGTGGTCCAGCCGACTTGAAAACAATTTACGGGAATGCTAATTAGAGGAATTTCAAGTGCTTTAAACAGACTAAGGAACTTATATGCACCAATAAAGAATTTCTAAGCATCACTTTTTTTGCTTTTTATGCATATCTTCCTACATTGAAAGACAAGCCAGAGAAATCCAAGCTGCATCTCTCCAATGAGGTCCAAGATGACGTAAAGACACTTGAATCACGATTACAAGTGATGCCATGTTTATTGCGCCCATTAATTCCCAGATTTGATCAAGTTTGCGCCCTCATTTAATTTCAGCAGGTCAAATCTGCCAGAGTTTAACAGGTGACAAAAGACCAGTATTTGCTGCACGAAGCACCAACATCTGCATGTTATTCCCCAACATAGATGATAATTATCGCACGCAACAAATTCCGAACACCTCGGTCTCAGATTTTAACAGATGTGATTATTACATAAGACTCGTGATCAGATCCTTGGTATTGTGTTGCTTTGTATGTATATAGTATATGGGAAGAGGTGTGGCGCAGCGGCCAGGGTGCCTGACTCTGGACCATGGGGTTCAGGGTTCGATCCCCGGCGGCAGGTTAGCCCAGCACCATGTGACTCTGGGCAATAGCTCGGTTAATCTTCCCGACGGCCCAAGTGCCGGGACACCTCTCTGGAGGTAGCTGTGCGCTTTACAAATGCTGGTATTTCAAAGCGCAAACCTAGCCGAAAGGCACCGGAGCGGTTCTGGTTAGTACAGGACTTGCAGTTCAGGCTTGGTTGCTTCTTTTGGGATGGGACCAAGATTGGTTTGCATGTCTCTGCTCCTGTTCTGCAGCAGTTTAGATGAGCTACCAAATGCTGACTGATCATCTACTTCGAGAAAAATGAGTGTGCTGGCTGAAACGCTTCTACTCATCACTGTTTTACTGTTTGTAGCTACTTTTACTAATACTACCTTGTCAATCAATCAATCAATCATGTCACTTATAAAGCGCACTACATACCCGCGAGGGTCTCAAGGCGCTGGGGGAAGAGGGGGGTGGTGCTGCTACTGATCGAAGAGCCAGGTCTTGAGGAGTCTTCTGAAGGCCAGTAGGTCTACACAAGTAGACCTTGTGTGTGTCTTATAACGATAGCCCAGCTTTGGTAAAAGAATCTGCTTAATTTTTACTCTAAAACCCTGTGGTAAAGGCTTGCTCAGGTTTTCTAGAACCTTTGGCAGCAACGAGGACCCTGGCCACTTGGAGAACAGGAGCCAGTCTCAGGCTCTCTGTTGCCACCAAGGAAAGAGGAGGAGGTAGTGCTAGAGTTAGAAATATCCTCATCTATGTCCTCCCAGTGAAAGCAATGGTCAAGAAACCAGAGTCAGTCAGTGCGACTCCTCCGCCCCTTCGGTGTACCTGATGTGTTCTAGAACGGCATCCTTATCAGATGGTCTTTAAAGAATACTGTGACCCACACTGTGGAACTGTACAAAGGCCCATCACACCCTAGACATTGTTATGAAGTTCCACCACGTCGCATCTGTTCCACCTTGGCTCAAGCTCGCAAGCAGTGCTACGGCGTGTATTTCTATAGAGGGGTGAAGCGGCACAGCTGAAGTTTAACCAGATATTCAGTGACTGTGGCAGTCAAGAGAATGTCATAGGTGGGGTGCAGATGGAAGAAATCAACAATGCCGTGGCTGGTCTAATTTAGGAAGTCAATAAATTAGATTAAAGGCCTTACTACGAGTTTGGCGACCCTCCTGCAGCACCACCACTGCTGCGCTGGCACGAGGACCGGCAACCAGTGGTGCGCCCGCCCGAGATAGAGTTGAATCCAGAGCGGGCGGGCGGGTGGTGCTGCGGAGGTCTCACGGCAGCGGCTGTGTTAGGCTCATAGCAGACCGCCGCCGTGACAGCACCTGCGGCACGTTAAACCACGGTGCGGCATGCACCATGCCGTGCATGCCATACGGTGCAGGAATGGGGGTGCAATTCCAGGGGGGCACAACATGTGCCCCCGCACGCACCTCAGCTCGGCAGAGGTGTGGGATTTTGTTTGGTGTCCCCAGGTCGAGACTAATAGAATTCTGTGTCAGAAGAATTCTTTTTGTGGGCTTCAGAAGACGCTTGTAGACTTTTGTAGGTCTTTCGCAGCTCAGCAAGTCTGTAGGACATTTGCACCCAGCTATCTCAAGTCAGTGCCTGCGGAGTTGCTGGTGACACACTCTAACACTTTTCAGACTGGAAAAAAAGATGGGTTAGATTTTTTGACATCTTATTCCTTGAAACCCTGTCACAAATTATTAAAACAGAATGTTGTCCTTCACATGCCTGCCGCCACTTAAACCGTTAAATTAACTATTACAGCATTGCGCAATCAAAGACTGCATTTTAAAATATGATAATTAAGTCACGCTGTTCCCTTGTTTCACCTTTTTTCTGTTTTCTCTGACAGATGGCGTCTAAGCTCCTCTTGAATATGTCTGCATATTTAAAACATTTTTTGTACAATGACACCTAAGTGCTGATTGTTTTTCTGTAATATATCTTTTCTCCTTGGTGTTGACGGTTGACCTTGGAGGAGGAAGATACAAATTCACAAACTGTCCCCACCTGTCACCAGAGAGCCTTCACTGGGTACCACTTGAGCCGCACGTTTCCTCTGCAGCTTTGATGAACGAAGTCCTGCGCTGCCCATGTTCTGTTTGTTTGCACAAGTTTGTCTTTTAACTTCATGTTTTACAGATAACATCACAGTGAGGCACAAACAATATACAACTGCTAGTTTTCAAGACATTTTGTAAGCACTCTTGTTCAAAATGTAGAACTGAAGGCGCTACAATTACACTTTGCAGTATTTTTGTGATGCTACAATCATGAGAACTTTTGAGTAGGGCTAGAGAGGCCATGCTTCCCCCTTTTAATAACAGAGGCATGACTACAAAGCAAAATTTCAGCGGAAACCAGAGATCCAAGCAAAGCACTGGCTCACGCCCTGTTCCTAGAAGTATTCCACATTCCCGAAAGGTCTTGGTGTTTCCTCCTCTCGGGGCGCACCCAAGACTCTTCTACAATGGGCTTCCTGGTCCTGTTTATAAAGTGACAGTGTCTATTTGTGCGGGCCTATTCAAACTGTAAAATTTAACGTGTGGGATAGGCAGTGGAGGGGGAGACTTATGATATATATTTTTATTTAAACATATATTTTATTTTTCAGAACAAGAAATAATTCTATATTCAATCACAACTAAGCCACAATCCAGTTTCTCCCCAGGATGCCTCTGTGGGATACATACAGAACAAACACTGGTTAAGCCAAAGGTCTAACTTGCTTTTTGAGTACTAAACCAAAACATTAAAACAAAGCCTGTTACACTGGGAAACAAAACAAACAAGCAATGGCAAAGCCAATGGGACTGGGCTTGTCCAGCTGGTTAAATGGTTATGTTTTTTGTTATATTTTATTGCTCACAAAAAGAAAAATAAGAAAATAACAGAAAATTGCTGCAGCCTAAACATAATGTTTGCAATAATTTTTTTTATAAATTTCGTCGGGAGCAGGTGCACGTAAAAGAGGTACATAAACCTATTTCAGTTTTAATGCTTGCCACAGGAAAATCGAATATGTGGCCTAAAGACTACAGTGGTCGACCTCAAAGCTGGGGAACCGGGTTCGAGTCTCAGCAGGGACGCTCAACATCCTGTGATTCTGGGCAAATCACTTAATCTCCCCTTGCCTACCAAAAATGAATGTGTCCGTCTGCAACGTAAATGGGGCTCATGTAAAAGCGCTCTGATACCTTCGAGTCAAGTTTGCACTATATAAAACAAAACCAAAAAATTCTCATTGGTGAAAGGTGTTGACAGCGCTCCCTGTGGCGAGCCCGCTGACCCCTCGCATTAAAGCTGTCCTGCAACTCACCAGTCTTGACTGGCTTCCGCTACTTTAACTCCACTGCCATGGGTCCCGTCCTGTACATGCACCTGGAGGGCCCGACCTGTGCAGGCGAGTGCAGCGGCGATCCCCTGGTGCTTTTAGGGGGTTTGCACGCGCTAACTGGCTCCTTGTGTCACCCGGTGCTTGCCCTGGACTGTATGGGAGCGGCTAGTGAATAGAGAGGAGTGCTCCGGTGGACTAAATAGCATATAGTATGGCGGCCATATTGGAGGTGAGGAGATCGTCTCTGCGCACCTCTGCGATTCAGCTTCCCCCAGCCTGCGACACTCAACCTATGCCTGGTGCAATGTCGGGGGACAACCGGGAAGGTTGACCCGCCTGGGACACGTTAACTACAGCTTGGCTTGCTCCTCCCCCCCCCCCATGTATGCGTGGAGGACATCTGGCCATCACCAGTTTTGGGATCCCTCCAGGCCCAAGATCACCGCCCATGAGTGCAACAAGACCATGAAGGCCGGGCTGAAAGCAAGAACCCCAGCAATGGCGAGAAGATCATGCTGTCTAAATAAGTAATATATATTTGTCCAACCCTAATCGCTTCAACTTTACTAAAAATGTAACCTTGAGTGATTTGCAACTTATATATATGTAACTCTAACCGCTAGTATCTGTAGTAGACTTATGTACTTACTACCATTCTTAAGTGAATTTAGAGTTTATCTGTCTGTATCTTTTATGTAATTCATCTACTCCGAAGTCCTTAAGTAATGAAACTGGTTCTATTGTAAAGCGTTCTGATACCTTCGTGTAAAGTTTGCGCTATATAAAAACGCATAAATAAATAAGTAAAGGCATTACTAACTTTGGATTACTAGAACCTGAAGACATAGCCTAAATATATAAGAGTGGCTAAAAAAATAATGATGATTAAACCACAGAAAGGAAATAACATTGGCAAAGTAATTTATTGGGCCACTAGCTTTGGCACTGAAATGCACGTCTTTTAGGCAGATGTTCACAAGTGATGAGACAAAATGCCGTCATTCACTGTGCACGAGAGCCAATGGCTGTAGTGGTCCCGCCTCTTTCCTCATACTATAGGCTGTGGTGGACCAGAGGGGAAGCATGACTTGAGCCTTTTGCAGCACATAGAAAGAGATGTGTTTGAAATGATAAGGCCTGTTTTCCTTATACATCGTGAGGTCTGTAATTACATGCACTATACTAGGAGTGCTAGCAGATTATCACAAGTCTCTTAGGAGGTTACACTTTGGTGAACATGAGTCTTTTAACTCTTCACTATCTCACTGTGTGAGGAGTTGCAAGCAGTGCTTAATTTGAGCCGTGGTTTCCTGGGCTCAGCACCAGCACTTAATCATCAACACAGTGCTTTTCCTGAGCACCAGTTAAAGACACATTCATTTACGGGGAGATTAAGTGATTTGCCCAGAATCACAGGGTGTTGAGCCGACGCCAAGACTCAAACCTGGTTCCCCAGCTTCGAAATTGGCAGCTCTGGCCATTACATCACATCCTCTCCCAACTTTCATGGTTAGTAGTTGGTTCTGTTTTAGACAGCGCTAACAGGAGGAATGGACTGGTGCAAGCTGCCTCTTGACAAGAGCCCCGGCACTTATGTTTTTACAAATCAACCACTGGTTGCAAGCAAAAACCATGCAAAGTTACGTTTGCTCTGGAAAGACCTCAAACAAGGCGAGCTTTATATTTTCCTCATGGTATGAAATCTATGCTGGGCTCTCATTGGCTGAAACGCTGTGTGGAAGAGTAAACAGCATTCATGTTTCATTTTACAGCTAAATATTTTAACCTGAACCTTTTGTTCTGGCACTCAAACGTGGCAAATTTATTCAAGAAATACGTCACGAAGTCTACATGATATTTTTGGGAATTTACTCTTTGTTGTTGGAACTAAATTCATCCTTTAAGTTTTCGATACTAATGTCAGCAAACTCATTTACCACCTCTCTCCACACTCAAATTCTCATCTGCAATGTTAAATAAAAACATGTAGTCAAAGCAACACTTTGGGCCTGTTTTAGATCTCGGTGGACGGGTTACTCTGTCACAACGGTGATGGATCTCCTGTCCCATCTAAATATAAATCCCATTGGAGTAACCCATCCGCTGGGATCTTAATAAGGCCCTTTATATTCCGCCATCATGTAAAACAGTAGTTCTTAACCTGTGATCCGTGGACCCCTGGGGATACGCTATTCTTGCTCATGGGCTCTGTGACTGTTTAGAAAATTAAACGCTAAGGTTTATAAAGTATATATAAGTAAAGAAGCAGAATTTAAAATGTTAAAATATTCTGTATAAATGAAGTTATTTTAAATTGGAGGCTACAAATTAGGTTGGTATCCCTTGCTTGATTCATTGGAGCATTGTAAGTGCTGCAAACAGAATATACTTTGGATGATGGGTGGCCTCAATTGAGGCGGCAACAAAAAGAGATTATGCATTAGCAGCAAAAATGACAAAGTGATATGCTAGAGTTTTGCATATCTCTTCTATGTTTAAGAATTAAAAACCGAATTTAGAAAAGCTCCAACCTTCCCATTGCAATTTCGATTTTTCTATATTTAATTGTGAGTTAAATAAAATATTTCGATATTTGTTTATTCGTCTTATACTTGTCTCTGTATTTTTGTGAATGGTTTTGTGGTGCACATTGTAGAAACTGCTTAGGAGGGGGGTCCCCGGCTTTCAATACTGACTCAGTAGGGGTTCTTGGATTCCAGTAATGATTCACTGGTGGTCCACAGAAGTCAAAAGGTTGAGAACTGCTGATGGAAAACAAATATTTGTGCACTAATGGGATCCTTTGGAAACAACCGTACACAAAAATCTAAATTAAAGCCAAATATCAGGATAATAATACACTCTGTTGCTCCTTTGACGGGTACGGAGGAAGCTATCTGACCCGCAAGGGAGAGGTAAGAAAAGAGGAGCATGGTGTGCACCGTAAAGAAATGAAAGAAATGTCTTGATGGCTCAGCATCTCCTAAGCCTTGGCGTGGCGCTCCTTGCTAACAGAGTGGTGCTAGGGGCGGCGACAGAGGACTATATGACTCATGTGGGTGTGGTTGTTTCTCTCAGCTCTTCCACTTCCTTCTCTTCTAGGGTATGCTATACTGCTTAAAGATGTTTACCCCTATAACTGGCTGTGTTGTTGCTTGAATAGTGAGCATGCATATTTATAACGTTTGGACAGGATTGTTGATATCCAAACCAGACAATGCAATAATTATTTATGCCAAAAAGAGTTCTTCAGACACTGACAGTGGGTCTAGTGGTGGCAGTACAAGGGGCAGACAGAGAGGCAGAGCCAGGTACCAACAGTGGCCACGACAATGGCAGACCTAACCTTTTCAGGGCCCGATGGGATTCCCCACACAGTTCCCAGCTCAGCCCCACCCTATGTTTAATTGGAATACCCCTTTCCAACAAGGCCCACCCCACTTTCCCCAGAACCAGAGATTTCCATTTTTAGGGAGAGGGAGGAGAGGCCAAGGTAGAAGACGAAGGGGAAACCAGGTACATTGGGAGGAGCAGAAACTGGGAATGAATACCAGGAGGAAATCCAAAGAACCACAACCAGGGACCAGTTCAAGAATGGAATAGTTACCAACTTATCTTCACACAGACTCACTGATACCGAGGTGAATGTCCTTAACAAAGGACTGGGATTTGTGCCTACTGCACACCTGGACAAGTTCCGCCTCCACTGTGAACTTTCTGAATTTTTCAGAAAGCTTAAACTTAAAGCGCTCTTGAAAATAATGAACCCCCTGATGAGATAGGTGTGAGGAGCGATACTAATCTCAAAAACAAATCGACTTACTGTCCCCCCACAACCACAATGCCTGTGTAGTTGCTCGCATTGAACAAGCTGTATCCAAGGATATTGAGAAGACACAGGAAAAAAACATTTACCACAATTTGAGCAGCGAGGAATTCAGAGAATTGAGGCAGCTCCAATCAGATGGCGCCATTGTAAAAAAAATAACTCTGGATAAGGGAGGTGGAGTGGTCCTACAGGATAAAGAAGATTACAGAGCTGAGTGTAGAACACTTTTGGGTGATGGAAAGAACTACAGGCCTCTTGTTGAGGACCCATCCTTGAATCTGAAGACTAGGATTACCTATCTTGTGGAAGAGGCAGAATCAAATTGCTATATCTCTAAGCAAGAAGCAGATTTCCTTTGCACGAAAAAACCCAGGATCCTCTATTTTTATACACTCCCCAAGATCCATAAGAATAGGACCCCTCCTCCAGGACGCCCTCTCATATCAGGGATACGCTCCGCCCTGAAGCCACTGTCACCCTTTGGTGCAAATACTTCTTCTTTAAAGACACCAAGAACGTACTCAACTTACTGAGAGAGGTCAGTGTTGATCCAGGGACCAACCTCTGGTAAGTCTTGACATTGAAAGCCTTTATACGAGCCTCCCTCAGAAAGAGATCAATGCGATCATCAAGAACGTACTAGATGGAACTACCTGGGAGTACGATACCCCACAGTACTTCGTAATGGACTGTGTAGAGCTGGCCTTAAAAGAAAAAAAAAGTTTGGGGGGAGTTTGAAGGTACACTTTTTCTCCAGATATACAGAACATCTATGGGGAGTACCTTTGCCCCCAGAGTGGCAGGGCTATTTGTATTTGAGTTCGAGAAGAGGTAAGTCCTGAACACCAACAACCCTTTCAAAGGAAGGATCATATTCTGGAAACGTTACATCGACTATGTACCGAAGATTTGGGAAGGACAGGAAGACTCCTTTAATCAGTTCTTGGAATGGTTCAACGGATGTGACAAAAACCTTAAATTCACGCACACCTTTGCTACCAGGAGTGTTACTTTTTGGACGTCACAATCGTGGCTGACAATGACCGACTACAAACTAAGACCTACTACAAACTGACAAAACACTCTATTGAAGTTTGATAATTTTCACCCCAGGGCCCTGAGGGAGAACCTACCGTATAGCCAGGTTTTAAGACTCAGAAGGAATTGCAGCAGAGTGAAGGACTACCATGCCCAGGCTAAGGACCTTGCTGCGAAACTAAAGGACCGAGATTATCCAGAGAAAATCATCAGGTTCACCAGAAAAAGAGCACGGCACCAGTACAGAGACAGTCTTTTGGGAGAATCCCTTAGGACGGACACCTGGGTACCTCTCACATGCGTCACAACATACATCACCATCTCCAATGAAAGGACCAAGATCATCAATAAACACTGGTGTATATCACAATATGGAAGCCTCAGCTGGGAGAAACCACTGTTCTCCTTTAAAAGGGCCAGGAGTTTAAAAGACCATCTGGTCTCAACCCATCCAAAGAAGACCGCTGAACAACAGACAAACACTGTACTTAACACATGGGGCCTGCCCAATATAACCGGGCACTATGCCTGTGGAAATTGCAGTGTGTGCCACTTAACCTGCACTACCAAGACCCTTGATTTCTAACCCAACAAGATTTGGGTTTTAAAGACACACTAACTACAACTCGGCCAATGTTATATATACATGATTACATGCCCCTGCCAACCATGTTATGTAGGCATAATCAGCAGGAGGGTAAAGGCCAGGATCTGGGAACATCGTAGCAACATAAGTTGTAAACGCAACAGTATAAAAATGATGGCTGGATCATTTTCTGAAAGAAGGCCATGCTACTAATGACTTACGCTGGTTCATAATCAAACAACTTGAACCCAATCAAAATGACCAGCAGAATCGCCTATTTGAAAAGAGACAGAGATGGATATATTGCTTATCTACTCACATAAGTGGATTAAACGACAACATACTATGGAATGCGACAGCCTTAAACTGAAGGTGCCTTCAACAATTGCTCAATCGCTCCTTCACAGTCACGTAAAGGGATAAAAATATTCCTCCACTGATATAAGATCCATACCATCTTTAGCTCACCTGTAACTCTGAGCTATTGGATTCTTGATCTAGTTGCACTTGGATCCCTACTGATATGAAAGGGATATTACAATTTTTGCCCTTTCACTGACACAAAAAATCATTGCCGTTTGTAAGGAAATTGCATCTTTGCTCTTTCACTTTACATGAGAAATTATTGCCCCGTTTCCTGAAGTCTCTTTGTTCTCCCCAATTAACACTCCCATTAGGCTAGTTAGCAACTTTTTCCATCCCACAATATCGTTCCCACTTATTGTTCAACAACACAGTATCTTTAGAATCTCACTACCTTATACTTTTACCAATCTTTCCCGAGAGTCACCATGTTTGCATGTACATTAGGTTAATTCCCCACTGTGAAAATCCAACATACTTTGATTGCCGTAAAATACCGGTAATAGGAGACATGTAGTTTAGGAAAATGCTTATGCAGCCTTTGGGACAGCACACGCGGAGGGACGTGGGGTCATGGCAACGCCGACGCTCGTACTTAGCTAACTGCGGCCAGGTCCCTAAACATTTCCGGGATCCCGCACAGGGCCGTAGCAGGCAACCAAGCAGGCGGAGGGCCTTGAAGAAGGAAGTGGACACCAGGGGAGGTTCTTCTCTGAGACTGCACCAAGGAAGCAAACATTTTCTTTGGATACGGATAGGTTCGTAGCTCTTACCCTGATGCTTTTCTTAACACTCCCTTTAATTTCTTTTGACAAAGTGTGACAATAGGCACCGCCATGATCCATGTTAGAAAAAGTTATCATAACCATAGTAGGTGCAATATTTTTGGGATAAATGGCGACTATGCAAGCCCCTACTATCATGAAGATATTACTCCACGACTTATGGTTCTCTGTCTGTCTGTCTGATTTTTACTGTTTGTATACGTGATTCTTCTACGTACGCAATGTTCGCAGTCACCATGAAGGCCACGTGAAGCGCATGAACACTGATCCTGAATTTTCAGGGTCTGGCCTTAAATATATAAGTGGATTCCACGTTAAGATTAACAAGCATAAGTTTTAGCTTTCACACACAATGTTGTGTTAGTGAGGGCTCAATTTTGCATGTGGCTCGAATTGTAGCACGTATGCATGGTCGCAACCCTGACATCTAGCTGTTGGTACAGGAAACACACACTGCACCAAACTCTGCATCCTTTAAAATGTATGATGTTGGTTTAACTATGATGTATGTCTCCCTCTCGATTTCTTTTACAGATATATTGCTTCAGGTGCAAATCATAAGTTACGTTTTCAACTTCACTTACCTTAGTGTGTGTGTGTATAAAGTCACCTGTTTAGGGTCGCCTCTGGCCCTAACAGCACTGGTTCTGAAGAAAGTCTCCTTAGTTTTAGTTGATTGGCTGAAACATGTAGACCATTGTTTTTCAAGTTTGGATATTCGAGATCATTTTACCTCTATCACATCCACCTGTGTTTTTAATCCTACCCCAGGAATTCACCATTAAAATATTTCAGATTTGATTGAGTAGAGTATCCTGGAGGTAGTTTTAAGGTTCACATTCACTAAATTCACCTAGTCACCTCAACAAACCTGCTCCGCAGTAATCAGGCATTGTAGCACACCTAGGAGACACTCAGCCCCCTGGGTGGGAACCCGATGATGAAGCATGCCACCAACTAGGTTGGTGGGTGAGGATTCTTTAAAAAACATCATGGGTTTTCCTTCTGTGAGACTACTCAATACCATCAGGTTGCTAGGTAATTAATAAGCTTTAGAGCTCGTTCTTTTTATTTGTTACTAGGAATAAGGGGAGAAGGACGAGCCTTTGTGTTCCTCACTCTGTTTTTTGTTTAATATACCAAAAAGAGTACACACAAAGGGAACTGCAGGATGGCTCAGCCAGTCAGATGTTTGCCTCTTTAAGCCACACCTAACATTGAGTACCAAGTCATTCATCGCGCACGCTGACGAAAACAAACAGCAGAGTGGACCAGCAAACCCTCAAAAAACAAAAAAACAAAATTGTCAAAGCCAAAAAATAAGTGGGCTTTGCCCTTGTTTTGAATGCTTTTTGCAAAATTGTACAAAGGGGCTACTTTTTTTGTGACAGCAGAATGTTGTCCCTCACAGCGAAGTAAGCCAATGGCTGAAGTGGGCTGACCCTGTGCTTCATGGTGTATGCGAATGACATAACAGACTGATGGATGAAGAGGGCTGCTTCAAAATCCGGATAAATAAGTAAATTATACATGTATGTTTTGTAATATCAAACATTTTTGTTTAATGCCAGACCTAACAAGCACTAGCAGGGCTAATAGGTCTTGCCTTTGGGAACCCAAGGCTGTGCAGCATGGCTAAAGAAAATAAACAAAGAAACAAAGGTGTTATGATGCAGAGCAGCACCATTTTGTAAGTGGGTGCACCGAGCATGTGCAAGCCTACAAAATGACAAGACTGTTTTTTTGTAATTTACCAAGTTGGATTGGTAAAAAAAAGTGGTGCAAAAGCGTTTTGTTTATTTTTTGAAGCACAGGTGGCGGAGCAGCATGGAGGATGAGTGTAGGGTGAAGCACCAGAAAGGACAGAGGTGGGGTGGAGCATCACAAAGGATGCTGGTGAGCAAAAACAATGTAGGAGGAATAGGTGGGAGAAACAACACAAAAGGTCTCAGTGGGGGAAACAACAAGGAGGGCATGAATGAGGGGAAACAACACAAAGAGTGCAGGTGGTGGAAGCAACACAAATGGAGGGGGATAGAAACAACACAATGGGTGGGGAAAGAAGCAACTGGCGAAAGAGAGCCATGGAGCAGGTGGGGAGGGTCACATGGACGAGAAAGCAACATGGAGGAAAAAGGCCACAAGGGTGAGCGGAACATGGAGAGGACAGGGGAGAAACATATGGGCAACACAGAGCAACACGCAGTGCGCCAGGAAAGAGAAGTACATGGGGGACACAGCTGGAAAACACATGCACTCTCATGGAGTGCTTAACCCAAAAGAAACAAGCATTGGCATAGCCAATAGGTCTCGCTTTTGGGACCTTATAAGTATTTAGTTATGCAGCACAATATCATTGGTGCAACAACATAAACTAAATACTTATAAGGTCCCAAAGGCGAGACCTATTGGCTATGCCAATGCTTGTTGTAATAGGAAATGCGTAAAATGAAGCCACCGCTAATAAGCAAGCACCAATCTAAACGGCGGGGGAGCTGTAGCTGAAACCAAAACATTGCCTCGAACGAAATGCTAAAGTAAAGCAAGCTTCTATGTAAGTCCGCTGGCTGGGTCCATAACTATAAAAATAATATCGGCAAACACACAGCAGTTTATAATAGTATTAATAAGGCGGTTGTACAACGGAGGTGGGGGAGGGCTGTAGCTATAATGAAAATAAAAACATCGCCTTACAAGAAACGCTAAGGGGTCGATGCAAAGGCACGGAGCACTAATAATGCGGTGTGAGGAATGCCGTAGCGAAAAGCTGTAGCTAAAACGAAAACATTGCCTCGAACAAAATGGCAAAGTAAAAAAAACATCGCCTTACAAGAAACGCTAAGGGGTCGATGCAAAGGCACGGAGCACTAATAATGCGGTGTGAGAAATGCCGTAGCGAAAAGCTGTAGCTAAAACGAAAACATTGCCTCGAACAAAATGGCAAAGTAAAAAAATATCGCCTTACTAGAAACGCTAAGGGGTCGATGCAGAGGCACGGAGCACTAATAATGCGGTCTGACAAATGCCGTAGCAAAAACGAAAACAAAAACACGCCAAAAGCAAAGCTGTTGCTACAGCGGAAGAGCTGTAGCTGAAAGCAAAACATCGCCTGGAACGAAATGCCAAAGTACAGCAAGCTTCCCTTCAAGTCCCCATAAAAACAAGCAATGGCCGTGCGGCCGTGAAACTGACACGGCCGCGCGGCCGCAAAAGTGAAAGTAATCGCGAGGGAAGCCAGATGGTGAGGGAAGCCATATGGCGCCTGATCGCGCGTGCACGCTCGCGTGAACGCAAGCTGGTCGCCAGTGCTGTTTGCACTTCCAAAACCCGCTTACTAAAACTCTTGCTAGAGCAGCGCATGCGCTGGCTCAGGTGAGACCTAAAAAGTAGTACTTGAAAAGCAAGCAGTGGAACAACACAAATAATGCGTCCATGCCCAGGGGAGGGAAAAACACAAGAAGAGGAAGAACAAGCATTGGCATAGCCAATAGGTCTCGCCTTTGGGGCCTTAGAAGTGTTTAGCCAGAGCTATTGACTTTGCCAATGTCTTCAAGCTGTGCTGTAGAGAAGTGTGGCTGCTGTGCAGCATGCTGAAAAGTTATAATAATAAAGTGTCAGAAGCATTTTTGTTACTTTATATATGACCAAGAAGGCATTATGTAAAACTGAACGACCATATTAAAAAAAGTATTTACAATAAAAAATGTCCTCAGTTTTCTTTTGTTCTTGCAATGCTGGCAACTTGTTTCTGCCTATTGCAATGGTTGTTTGTTAAAGCTTTTTTTTTTGAGGGGGCATAAACAATCGGAGGGTGAAGGTTGGGAACTAGTACCTGTATTATAACACTAGCAGCGGCCAGACGCTAGGGAAGAATCAACAGATGCCAGATTCCGAGAGCAGGCTGAGGTGGTGCTGAGTGATGCTGAGGTGGTAGTGGTGGTGGTGGTGACTGTTGCGGAGACGATGCTGAGGTGATGCTGAATGATACTCAGGTCTTGCTGAGTGATACTGCTGTGGTGCTGAGTGATGCTGTGGTGGTGCTGAGTGATATTGTCTTGGCGCCGAGTGATGCTGTGGTGGCCCCGAGTGATGCTGTGGTGGCCCCGAGTGATGCTGTGGTGGCCCCGAGTGATGCTGTGGTGGCCCCGAGTGATGCTGTGGTGGTGCTGAATGATGCTGTGGTGGTGCTGGGCGATGCTGTGGTGGCCCTGAGCGATGCTGTGGTGGCCCTGAGCGATGCTGTGGTGGCTCTGAACGATGCTGTGGCGGCGCTGAATGATGCTGTGGCGGCGCTGAGTGATGCTGTGGCGGCGCTGAGTGATGCTGTGGCAGCGCTGAGTGATGCTGTGGCGGCGCTGAGTGATGCTGTGGTGGCGCTGAGTGATGCTGTGGTGGCGCTGAGTGATGCTGTGGTGGCGCTGAGCGATGCTGTGGTGGTGCTGAGCGATGCTGTGGTGGTGCTGAGCGATGCTGTGGTGGTGCTGAGCAATGCTGTGGTGGTGCTGAGCGATGCTGTGGTAGTGCTGAGTCATCCTGTGGTGGTGCTGAGTCATCCTGTGGTGGTGCTGAGTGATCCTGTGGTGGTGCTGAGTGATGCAGTGTTGGCCCTGAGTGATGATGTGGTGTCGCTGAGTGAAGCTATGGTGGTGCTGAGTGATGCTGTGGTGGCGCGGAGTGATGTTGTGGTGCTGCTGAGTAATGCTGTGGTGGCGCTGAGTGATGCTGTTGTGGCGCTAAGTGATGCTGTGGTTGTGCTAAGTAATGCTGTGGTTGCACTGAGTGATGCTGTGGTTGCACTGAGTGATGCTGTGATGGCGTTGAGTGATGCTGTGATGGCGTTGAGAGATGTTGTGTTGGTGCTGAGTGATGCTGTGCTGGCTCTGATTGATGCTGTGCTGGCTCTGATTGATGCTGTGGTTGCGCTGAGTGATGCTGTGGTGATGCTGAGTGATGCTGTGGTGTTGCCGAGTGAGAGATAGAGTGAAGATATAATGCCCAATTAGAGAGGGTGGTGAGAGAGAAAGAGAGAGAAAGGGTGTACATAGAATAAAGAGTGGAGCGGGATAGAGAGAGAGAGAAGAAGGGGAGAGAGAGTGAATGAAGGAGTTTGAAAGAGAAACAGATAAAGGGGTGAGAGAGAATGAAAGGCTAAAAAAGATAGAGAGGGGAGAGTTAATTAAGTAGAGAGAGAATTAGAGAGGGGAGAGAGAGAGAAGGAGAGAGACAATAAGAGTGGGGGGTGTGGAGTTTAAATAGAGTGAAGAAGTGACGCGGAAAAAGTAACCTTAAATATAGCTTTGTGCTTTGCGCGAATAAATATAAATTTAAAAAAACAGAGTGAGACAAAAATACTGGTAATTAGGCTGTGACTCCCAATATAAAACAAATAGCGATATAAGGTGAAATCAACCCACCGAAGCAATATTTCTAACTAGACAAAAAAAAGCTTGCATTTCAATGCTAATCGCTGTTGTTTTTCAAGTGACTGTAGTCCAGGGCCGTCAGTTGGTAATGTGAGCTGCTGCTGCGATTGAAACATCAGAGTCCAGAGAGTTAATGAGCCATGACGAGGAAATGAGGAAGAGATAGGAAACCCAGATGGCAGCTGCGCACGTGCACGCTATCGTGAACGCAAGCTGGTCGCCAGCCGAAAGCCAGTGGGTTTGCACTTCCAAAACCCGCTTACTAAAACTCTCGGCCAGACCAGCGCAAGCGCTGGTGCAGGCCGAGACCTAAAAACCCACATGAGCTGGCAAATAATAAGCAAGCAAATGAGAGTGACACTAAAGCCAAGCAATGGTTAGCGACATGTGGATTCTAAGCCCACTGTAAGTTGACAATAGGTTTTTTCACTAACAGACAGCTTGTGATGTCTGGTAGGCGAGACCTAAAAACAAGTGCTACCCATTTACAAAATCGTCTTTGGGACAAATAATTTAAAAGGTGACAGTATTGTTGCAAAATAGTCCCTCATGCACTGCACCCTCCGTTAGCTGTCTCCATGGTCCTAATTTGACCTCGAGCTACAAAACACAATGTTGATATCAAAATCTCTCATATTGTGATAGCCAATAATTCTGCTTGCAATTCTCAAATGATCTGATTGGACTTCCAGACAGTTGCTTTCTCTCCTTTTCCTAAAGGCTGGAGCAAATTATAGGTTCTTGTGTTTGGGGTGAGAAGGGATGGGAAAAATGTAACATCACTTTGCCCCACACCTCCAAAAGGGTATAAGTGGTCTGGCTGCAGGAAAAGTTTTGAGATCAACATTTCCCATGTAGCCATCTCTGGGCTCATAGCAACCTCCACACCTCAGTCTGATTCATATGAATCCAGTGCTTGGTAGACTCCCTTTAAGATCATATTAAGGCTTCAATTTTATATATATATATATATATATATATATATATATATATATATATATATATATATATATATATATATATATATATATGTAAGTTGCTCGTTTGTATACCAAATCCCTGTTCTGATCGTGCCGGAGGACAGGCATTGTTGCAAGGCCAAAATGAAAAACAAGCACTTGGCATGATTAAGCAAGCAGCAAGCACAAGACATCGTGAGTAAATAAACCCACTATGACATCTAATGCAGGCACGAAAAAATTGAACTGTTTATTGAAAAAGGCATATGGATGTAACAAGATTCCATGCATCATTTTGCAACTGCCAAGCAAAATGCATTATGGGGACTGTATTTTCCAAAGACTGTCATGTGACTTTTAACTTAAAAGGCGCGCACAAAAGCACTTTGCACTTTAAAGATCTCCACCTGTGATCAAGACATTATTGTCGAAACGCGTAAGGAAAAGGAGAAACTTACTGCGCTGCTGGGCCTGCAGTTAAAATGCTTTGACTCCGGTATTGGGCCTCATCGTGTTTCTTGCTGGAAAGGTAATTGATGGGCTGCTCCGTGCCCATTGTTCTGAGAGCCGCCCTGTAGGGTCGGGGGCCCCTTTGCTCGGAGGCTGTTTTTGGATTCAAAGCTGGGGCATGACCCACTCACCGTCACAAACCCACAAGAGGAAATGCTATTAGCGAAGTTGTGACGGCGCTGGAAGGGATTCGGAAAGGGATGATTCCCTGTTCTGATCGTGCCGGAGGACAGGCATTGTTGCAAGGCCAAAATGAAAAACAAGCACTTGGCATGATTAAGCAAGCAGCAAGCACAAGACATCGTGAGTAAATAAACCCACTATGACATCTAATGCAGGCACGAAAAAATTGAACTGTTTATTGAAAAAGGCATATGGATGTAACAAGATTCCATGCATCACTTTGCAACTGCCAAGCAAAATGCATTATGGGGACTGTATTTTCCAAAGACTGTCATGTGACTTTTAACTTAAAAGGCGCGCACAAAAGCACTTTGCACTTTAAAGATCTCCACCTGTGATCAAGACATTATTGTCGAAACGCGTAAGGAAAAGGAGAAACTTACTGCGCTGCTGGGCCTGCAATTAAAATGCTTTGACTCCGGTATTGGGCCTCATCGTGTTTCTTGCTGGAAAGGTAATTGATGGGCTGCTCCGTGCCCATTGTTCTGAGGCCGCCCTGTAGGGTCGGGGGCCCCTTTGCTCGGAGGCTGTTTTTGGATTCAAAGCTGGGGCATGACCCACTCACCGTCACAAACCCACAAGAGGAAATGCTATTAGCGAAGTTGTGACGGCGCTGGAAGGGATTCGGAAAGGGATGATTCCCTGTTCTGATCGTGCCGGAGGACAGGCATTGTTGCAAGGCCAAAATGAAAAACAAGCACTTGGCATGATTAAGCAAGCAGCAAGCACAAGACATCGTGAGTAAATAAACCCACTATGACATCTAATGCAGGCACGAAAAAATTGAACTGTTTATTGAAAAAGGCATATGGATGTAACAAGATTCCATGCATCACTTTGCAACTGCCAAGCAAAATGCATTATGGGGACTGTATTTTCCAAAGACTGTCATGTGACTTTTAACTTAAAAGGCGCGCACAAAAGCACTTTTGCACTTTAAAGATCTCCACCTGTGATCAAGACATTATTGTCGAAACGCGTAAGGAAAAGGAGAAACTTACTGCGCTGCTGGGCCTGCAATTAAAATGCTTTGACTCCGGTATTGGGCCTCATCGTGTTTCTTGCTGGAAAGGTAATTGATGGGCTGCTCCGTGCCCATTGTTCTGAGGCCGCCCTGTAGGGTCGGGGGCCCCTTTGCTCGGAGGCTGTTTTTGGATATATATATATATATATATATATATATATGTAAGTTGCTCGTTTGTATACCAAATCCTCTCCGTAGGAATATAAACGAGAGTAGACCCAGATTTTGTGTAATTTTAGTTTATTACACCGAAGAACTAGTCCGCCATGACGCGTTTCGGCAGATCCCTGCCTTGATCACATGATATATATATATATATCTTTCATAGCAGGCTGCCATGTAGTATGGGTTTTATTACCGTCAAGGGGTTCTGATGACATAATGAACCACAAGGTCAAATGCCAAGTAGTTTGTGAGTGTCACCAAAACCCAAGGATGGCAATGTAGCAGCATATAACACACGTCACCAGTTCTGTATTTTTTATGTTGCATGTTGTTTTAGGTGATATTAGCCTGAAGACAGTGGTTTTTAAACAAGAAAAGGATTATTGAAAATAATTAGTGAAATATAGGACTATACTGACATTCAGAATGTCTCTAGTAACATGAAGAGAAAAGTGTTTGATTGTGTAGTTTAGAATGCTGAGTAGTTCAGATTTGCATTCTTGATAACACATTCTGGTTACAGAAACCAGAGCTCTGCTAGAAAGGCACAGCAAACCATGGCATTGATGGCAATTAGGATCTTCAACTATAATTATTAAACTGTTGATGTAATAAGAGGCATTTGTTTTGCACAGAGATTGCTGACGATGCTGCCAGCAAGGTAGAGCTTACAATGGACTCTGATTGCGATTAGAATGTTCAGCTTTCATTGATGGCCTGTAGACTAAATAAGAAGCAATGATTTTACACAGAGATTGCTGAAGATGCTGCCAGCAAGGTAGAGCTTACAATGGACTCTGATTGCAATTAGAATGTTCATCTTTCATTGATGGACTGTTGACTAAATAAGAAGCAATGATTTTACACAGAGATTGCTGAAGATGCTGCCAGCAAGGTAGAGCTTACAATGGACTCTGAATGCAATTAGAATGTTCATCTTTCATTGATGGACTGTTGACTAAATAAGAAGCAATGATTTTACACAGAGATTGCTGAAGATGCTGCCAGCAAGGTAGAGCTTACAATGGACACTGATTGCAATTAGAATGTTCAGCTTTCATTGATGGACTGTTGACTAAATAAGAGGCAATGATTTTCCATAGTGATTGTTGAAGATGCTGCCAGCAAGGTAGAGCTTCCAATGGACTCTGACAGCAATTAGAATGTTTAGCTTTCATTGATGGACTGTTGACTAAATAAGAAGCAATGATTTTACACAGAGATTGCTGAAGATGCTGCCAGCAAGGTAGAGCTTACAATGGACCCTGATTGCAATTAGAATGTTCAGCTTTCATTGATGGACTGTTGACTAAATAAGAGGCAATGATTTTCCATAGTGATTGTTGAAGATGCTGCCAGCAAGGTAGAGCTTCCAATGGACTATGACAGCAATTAGAATGTTTAGCTTTCATTGATGGACTGTTGACTAAATAAGAAGCAATGATTTTACACAGAGATTGCTGAAGATGCTGCCAGCAAGGTAGAGCTTACAATGGACCCTGATTGCAATTAGAATGTTCAGCTTTCATTGATGGACTGTTGACTAAATAAGAAGCAATGATTTTACACAGAGATTGTTGAAGATGCTGCCAGCAAGGTAGAGCTTACAATGGACCCTGATTGCAATTAGAATGTTCAGCTTTCATTGATGGACTGTTGACTAAATAAGAGGCAATGATTTTCCATAGTGATTGTTGAAGATGCTGCCAGCAAGGTAGAGCTTCCAATGGACTCTGACAGCAATTAGAATGTTTAGCTTTCATGAACAGACTTGATTAAACAATAGCCTGGGCTATGCTCGGACACCTTTGGGGCTTCTGCCAGCACAGCAGAGCTAATAATGCACCTTTATTGCATTTAACATGTTCTGGGTTTTCTTGGCTTTCACAAGTAGACTGCTAATTAAACACTGAGCTATGGCTTAACTCAGAGATGTTTGAAGCTTTTCCTTACTAATTAAGCACATTTTTATACCAAGGAACTGAAAATAAACGTGGCCTAATAACACTTAATTTTTTAGATCAACGGTGCTACTAAATGCATATTCATACCAGTATTACTAAAGCGCAAAGGGCAAATTCAATTTTATTATCATAGTACAGAAAAACGGACATAAGAAAAACACCTTTTACTGACGCACAAATTGCAGATAACAATTAATTTCCATAGAGAAACACCTCTCCCAATAGGAAGAGGTTTCTTGAATGTCATTTTATCTTACTGCACAAATTAAACCTCTTAGATCCATGTTTCGGATAAGTACCTTTTGATGAAACAAAAATGCAAGAAAAATGCTGTGATATGAAGACTCACTCAAGGGTTCACCTCTTGTGAGTCATGGCTCTTCTTCACACTCAACAATGGTAATAAATATCATATTACACTCTGGTTTTGCGTGTTCGAGCCAGAACCAGCACGCTTTGAAACTTCTACCATGTGAACCCCCCTTACTCCCCACTCCACTCGACCAGGAGGAATGCTCAAGAAACCCTCCCCGCCACCCAAAAACAACGCTGCCTGGTCTAGCTTTAAAACCTTCAACAAAGACGGCATCTTAAAACTTCTGACCTCTCTGAAATATTCCAACCACTTCAACGATCCTCTTCCCTCCAAACTCCTCAACGAGTCCATTCACTTACTACTTTCTTATTGGACATTGATAATCGGTGCCTCACTCACCCTAGGCTCCATGCCCGACTGCCCCAAAAATGGCCAGGTTACTCCTATACTGAAAAAACCAACTCCAACCAGTCCAACCATAACAACTATTTACCTATCTCCAACATCCAAACACTAGCCAAACTCTTAGAAAAATGCATGCACTAACAGCTTCGCAATCACATTGAACAATTCCAGCTGCTGGGCCAATGCCAATCTGACTTCCGACATAGCACTGAAACGACCCTGGTCCACATTGTTGACAATACCCTACGCTCACTCGGCCAGAATGAAGCTTGCCTACTAATCCTACTTGACCTGTCAGCGGCGTTCGAGACGGTCAATTATGATAGCCTTTTTGACCTATTAGAACACAGGAAGGGCCTCTCCGGTACCGTGCTAAAATGGTTCTCCTCTTTCCTTCACAACAGATCTCAGCACTTTCTATCAGCCGTGCAGTTTCTGATCAGTCACCAGCATTGCTTGGTGTACCCCAAGGTTCTACTTTCTCCCCGACATTGTTTAATCTACACATAGAGCCCCTAACCGAAATCCCCAAACTTGCACACATCTCCTACTACATGTATGCAGATGACACTCAGCTCTACATGAAAATTGCCTCTCCCGACTACATCAATATTCTCAATAACTTCTGGACAAAAACACAACATTGGTAGCCTCATAACCACCTCAAACTAAATGCCCTCAAAACAGAATTCATATTGATCTCACCATCAGCCATCACCCCTATTATCATAGACTGGCTCTCACATCTCACTGCCTTGAACTGTACCCCCACACATCATTGATTCTGTAAAATCCTTAGGTATTTCCTTGGACAATACCCTCTCCATGCAAAAGCACATTAGTGCTGCCACCATAGGAGCTAACCTTTAACTGCACCCACTAAGGAAACTCAAACCTTTTCTCCCCTTGGCAGATCTCAAAACAGTGCTTCAAGCTCTTGTACTATCGAATTTAGATTATGGTAGTGCTACACTTCTGGGCCTCCCAAAAACCACACTTGCATCTCTGAAAGCTACTTTTAATGCGGCAGCCAGGCTCATCACTCGATCAAAAAAAAAGTGATCATAACACCCCGATCTCCAATCACTTAATTGGATAACCTATGAGGCTAGGATCCATCTCAGAATTGCATGTTGTATGACACATAAAGCGCTGCATCACAATACCCCCTCTTACTTGACACAGAAACTGACACTATTGGATGGAAACAGACCTCTCAGAAGCACAAGCTCTCTACTATTTAAACCAGAATAAATCAAACAAAAACAAAACCTACAACCGATCCTTCTCTGAAACTGCTCCCAAAGTCTGGAACTCTCTCCCTCCCGAGATCAGATGCAACCCATCTACAGCCATCTTCAGGAAAGAAGTAAAATCTCAACTATTAAACAAATTTCTGTCATATCGAGGATAAACCTCCCTTGCCTCATGGGCGTCTCTTTCCTACTTGTCTGCCGTGGCGCCTTGCCACGCCTACGCCCATTCCACAAAGACCCACATTGTTTCTCCTTTGTTTCCCAGCTACTTACATACCGTGCTGAAATCTATCGGACTTTGCCCGTGCCAGTATGTTACTATGTGCGCTTCTCACCATTTGCTTAGGTACATTTTTATCAGCATAATTAATTTTTATGTTGCTCCTCTATACTGCCTACCTTTTTGTACCGTATCTTCTACGATATTCTTGTAAAGCGCTCTGTCACCCGAAAGGGTCTTGTTTGCGCTATATAAAACTCTAAGTAAATAAAAGTGTTTAATTATTAAATATACAATTAAAAAATACCAGAGTGGTTAGGGCAATCTTATAGCTTTGGTTCAGCCACTACAGTCCAAATAGTAACATTTGTAGGACTATAATGACATGTAGGTGTCATTGGTACTGGCTTTTGGCATCGCTGGCAGAGACCTGAAATGGCACAAACCGCAGTGGCCTCTTGAGAAATATCTTGGGCCCTTGAACTTATTGTTTGACAAATTAAGCACTGCAAGCAAATGCCACTTTTTTAAAGAAGATGTCTGCCTGAGCTGGCAGCCAACCAAGACCTACAAATGCTCTTTAAAATGTGAAATAGTCAGTGGCCATCACAGAGGTTCAGCCTTTGTTGGTAGGCGTGCCATGTCCTCTGACTGGTGAAAGGGGCTGTGCATGTGGTGCACTGCTGCTGACACAAAAAAAATTGTGCTTTCAAATAATGGACCCTTATTTTTTAGGTCTGTTTTTGGCCAAGACCTTTTGATTTTCCTATGTACCTAAAGGGACCACTGGTCTGTTATTCTGCCATTCATATTTTTCTTTTCCCACTACAGCAGCATACAGCACGGTAAGAGTGGGTCAGCCCACTTCAGCCATTGGCTATGTTCGCTGGGAGTGATAGCATTCTACCCTTTCAAAAGAAGCATATTCACACACAAAAGTATTCTCTTTAGGGCCAGTGACTACTATTGCAATGTGTGCTTTTTTTTAGAACAAAAATACATATATTTGCTTTGGGATAAATTTTAAAAAATTGATGGCCCAACATCTTCCCAAACAAGAACTTTTTGCAAAAAAAAAAAATGAAAAAAAACAGAACAATCGTTGATACAGCCAAAAGGCTGGCAGCCAATGTCCAACCTATTGACTTTGTCAATGTTTGTGAAATATCGTATCAGGGCACATATAAGGGGGCTCTTAAATGTATATATATATTTTTTAGTTTATTCACTTTTATAGGCTGCGGACACAGTATACCTAAAATGGCATTGGTTGTCTGCAGTTCTCGATGGCAAGGCAACAAACACGTTATATCCTAGATGACGATCGCAGTCCATGACCATGACAACTAGACCATGGACTGTGGCTGCCATCTTAGGCCTCGGATTAAACATACTATTTTAAGTGCTCTGGGTCTCTGGCCTAAAAAACAAGTCTGCAGACTACCGCAAACTATCGGGGGGTTTTCTCTCCTTTGAAGGTCCCCCTACTGTGGCCAGGGGATAAGGTTTTGCCTGGCCTGCTCCAGAAGGTCCCCTTTTTTTTCAGGACACTGGCACCGTGCTGTACAACCTGAAATGCAGAACCCAAAAGTAATTTTACTCTTGTAGTCAGCCAATCAGTTTTGTCTTGGTCCACGGCCTTGGGTTCTCGCCCGCAGACCTCAAGAGGTCAACAAGAGCCAAAAGCTCACTCGACTAGAGAGGCCTTTTTAAAAAACAATTTCGTTTGTGGATGGCCAAGGATTAAGCCCTCAAGCGTCCAAGGGCTTAAATGGCAAAGATGTACAAAAATGTTAACCCTTTCACCCTTGGCACCTTATTTAAATGCTTATACCTCAAACACTACTGAACAGATTTACACCAAACCCACAAAGACATGCTTGCTAACAAAATTTCTAATTCCATGGCAAGTTTGATGTAAATCAGTTTAGCAGTTTTACCTGTAGGCGTGAGCAAAACATACTATGGGAGCTAACATGGGAAAACACGACTTTTTTACCCTATTCCTTTAACTTTTTTTCCCCTGAACACAATGGCGTGCAATTTGTCATACCAGACCTTAGCTGACTGCGCTACCCGACGGCATGGCGGCTGCCACTGTGCAAAATCTGAGCCGGATTGGGAACCGAAAGCACCCTCTCTCTGTTTCTCTCTCTCATCTCTCTGGAGAGAGAGAGAGAGAGAGAGAGAAACAGGCCTCTAAAGGCTCCAGCCTGCTGGGAAAATAGTCGGTGGAAACAAGCATTGGCAAAGCCAATAGGTTTTGCCTATGCTACAGCAATTGGCTTTGCCAATGTGTTTTAGCCATGTTGGCTAAAAGATAGTTACATAGCGATGAGTGGGGTGGAGTGTAGTAGAGTGGAGTGGTGTAGAGTGGAGTGTCGTGGAGTGTCATGGAGCGGCATAGAGTGTCGTGGAGTAGAGTGGCGTGGAGTACAGTGGAGTGGCAGTGAGTGGTTCAGAGTAGCCTGGAGTAGAGTGGAGTGTGAGGGAGTAGAGTGGAAAGGCATAGAGTGGAGTGACGTACAGTGGACTACAGTGAAGCAGAGTGGGGTAGAGTGGAGTGTCGTAGATTGGCGTAGTGTCCAGTTGCATAGAGTAGAGTGAAATAGAGTAGAGTGTCATAGAGTAAAGGTGAGTGGCGCAGAGTGGAGTAAAGTGGCGTTGAGTGGCATAGTGGGAGTTTCGTACAGTGGAGTAAAGTGTTGTGGTGCAGAGTGTAGCAGATTATCGTAGAGTGGAGTGGCATAGAGTGGAGGAGAGTATCATAGAATGGAATGGCATAGAGTGTCGTGGAGTGGCATACAGTGGAGTAGAAAGATGTGTTGTGAAGTGGAATAGAGTTTCGTGGTTTGACGTAGAGTGGAGTGTTGTGGAGTGGGATGAAGTGGCTTTGAGTGGTGTGGCTTAGAGTGGCATGGAGTGTCGTGGAGGGAGTGCAGTGGAGTAGAGTGGTGGGTATAGAGTGGTGTAGCTTGTTTTACAGTGGAGTGGCATACAGTGGAATTGAGTGGAGTAGAGTGGAGTGGCATAAAAGTGTCATAGAGTGGAGTAGAGTGTCATAGAGTAGAGTGCAGTGGAGTGGCGTAGTGTTTTGCAGTGTCATGGAGGGAATAGAATATCGTAGCGTGGAGTGGCATCCAATGGAGTGGCATGTCATAGAATTGTTTTGATCGTATTAAAGTATTTGTTTCCACCACACTTCAGAATTACAAAAAATGGGCTGCATTTGTGCTTTCCTAATTCTGATATATTCTGAAGTATCTACACAGTATATTTATAGACATTAACATTTTGTTGTGTGCTAGAAAAAATCCTTTGCTTTCATAGCAAGATTGCCACATAAATCCTCTCACTTTGAAGTCACAGAAAGAAAAGTAAGCACCCTGCTCCCTGGAAGACAGAGCCTGACATTTGACCTCCATCTTTCAATGCACAGCAAATGGACAAAATAAGAACAAGACTTAAAGGCCTGCTTACAGAAAGCAAGCACTGTTGGAAAAATACAGTAAATAGGGTATGCTCCACAAGAGGGGCAAACTCAAACTGGACAGCCTAACACAAATAAAGCCAGCAAATAGAAAGCAAGCAAATGTGGGTTACAAAACACAAGCCAATGGTAAGCAATGGGCAGAATGTATTCCCAGGGAAGCTTTGAGAATGACCTGAAGATGTCATTATCACCCAGACAGCTGAGCTGCCTGGTAGGCTTCAATCTAAAAAGGGGCAGTCCGGGCCTGCCTGTCTGTCTATCTACGCACACACAAATATATATAGGCGCACAAAAATATTTATACACATACATACTGACCGTATATAGTGATATGGTACATTTTACAATCTGCACCTTAAAGTAAAAAGGCATGATTCCGACTTATGACCTGCAGATTATATACAAAGGTATGTAACAGGCCCTTAACCCACTGAGTTTTCTTGCTCCAGATCTGGAAGAACTCTCTAAGCAAGTTTAGAAGATGCCACTGCCTCAGTGCCCTTGAGACAACAGGAGAACGGTGACGGTAAGGTATGTTTTATTTCCAGCAGGGGGCTGGAACAGTATTTAACCTTTCCTGGCTCGAGACGACCTTGCAGTCAGATATACTTACTGTCGTGTCCTTCTGAGCCTGACTACAGCAATTCACTTTAACTCGGACTCCTTCAGGGCGCTCTGAAAGACCTCCCGCCGGCCCAAAATGAGACAGGGAGATGAGGACGCATTTCTCCTCCCGGCAGGAAGCAGCGTAGCCCCCCTGGGGACCAGGGAAATGCATTTCAAAACACTGTGTCTAATACACCAATAATGTAAGGGAACAGCCCAAGTTAGCTGGGGGGTGAGGGGCACTCTGCCCATGTGTGACAATCAACTGTAGTTGTGTCGCATACTGAGCTCGGCAGACAGCTATTTATACCAAGGCCAAACGCCAGCAGTGGGCACAGCTTGAGAAGCAATGTCTGCCTTTCACAGCGCCTGCAGAGTGTGCAGAACAGAACTC
This sequence comes from Calotriton arnoldi, assembly GCA_963921515.1. Lineage (NCBI taxonomy): Eukaryota > Metazoa > Chordata > Amphibia > Caudata > Salamandridae > Calotriton > Calotriton arnoldi. Next base: position 681,072 of record CAWUFW010003352.1, read on the forward strand.
TCAAACATGCAGACAACTGGGAGCTACATGAAACTGCCTTATATACTTGTTGATGGTTGTCAAGCGCTGATTGCACATTTCTGCTGCCTCTGGGCGCTTGAAGGTGGGGTACAGGAAAGACTACAAGGCATTTTCAGGTCTGGTCCAAAAATTTCTCAACAGCCTCCTGTTAAGACAAGCATTGGAAAATTCAGGGTGCACCCTTTTGCTCTGTTCGCTGTGCCAATGCTTTTTGGCAATCCTGTGTAGCATAGTAAAAAAGTAAGGAAAAAAGGTGCGATGGCAGCTGCATCATTCTATAGGTGTGTATGTGATGTGGTATGCGCGTGCATGCAACAACATCTCCTTCACGCGCCTAATGAATGATGCAGTTGCTTTTGGTTGTTTATTTACCAATCCAAGATGGTGGGCGCAATTAGAATTAGTAACAGGGGCGGCTCCTTCATTATGGCGGAGTTGCGCTGCCCCGCCTGCTGCAAGGGCAGCAGGCACACACATCAATAAAATGGTAATAAATACCATTTTATTATGTGTGGCAGGCTTGCGCTGTTACAGCGCGAGGGCACGGTGCCGGGGCTGATTAGTGCAATTGCACTATTACTTCAGCCAGGGCGCATGTCAGATTGCCCGGCTGCCAACAGCCGGCCAATCTGACCTGTGCATTTCAGAGCCTGCAATTCCAGGGCTGAGAAACAGCCAAGGTATTGAAGGCATAGACCCCCAGCCTCAAAATGAGCGCTGGGTTAGCCTGCTCCAACCAATCCCAGCTCCAGGATTGGTTGGTTTTGGGTTGTACAAGGGAGGAAGTCCTTCCCTTTTCGCCCAAGTCAGCGCGGAGGAGAGAAGAGAGAGACAGCAACCAGACCCTCCAGCAAAGCAACATGTCTATCGTGAAATTTTTGGTCATCTCGGCTCACCATATTTAAATGTTGTCAGCCGCTACTGATTAGTAAACAAGTAATAATTCGCAAATAATACTTTTTTTCATTTCGGAACAGCCCAGCAGCACATGACAGCTTCCAGGCCTCCCAAAAAATAAATAAGCAAAATTAAAAAAAATATTTGTAAAGGCTTGAGGGGTTTGGAGAATAATAGAGATGAGGGTGAGGCCCAGGGAGCCACAGAGGTATTTGAGGCTAGGCCTGAGGGAGGCCGGAAAAGAAAAAAAAAAGCCAGAGAAGGGTGGGGAAAGCAAAGAACGAAACTAGGGGAAAGGATGAGGAAGCAAAACGGGGCACGCAGGGGAGGGCGGGTGGCAGGTGTTTGGTATGGTTGAAAGCAGCACATCAGAGAGAGCTAGAAAACGTGGACTCTCATGGAGTGCTGAAAGAAAAAGAAAAAAGTAGTTCCCAGAATGTGTGCAATGGGAGGTTACAAGTCATCCAATCAAAAAGATGGCAAAGAAGCTATGCTCCAGGGAAGGGAGAAACACAAGAAGAGGACTGAAGGTCATTGAATAAGAACCAAGCAAATGAGAGTGACAGGAAGCCCAACCAATGGCAAGCACTGGCCTGAATGGAAGCCCACTGTATGTTTTGGTATTGTACACAATCCAGGGAAATCCTGTTGGACTAATAAGTGGGGGCTAGGTTGTTGCTACTTCTAAAAGTAAGACAGCCTACTTTGAATAGAACTCTGTTCCCAACAGGAAGCCGCGGAGGGCTCGTCTGGACTGAGAAAAAATTGTCTAATCTGCCAAGCCCAGCTATTATCCAGAATGCAGCACACTGAACCCCGTGTACCACCTGGAAGACAGGTAATCAAGCATACAGAGAATGACATCAATCAAGTGTTAATTAGCGCCCCCTACCGCCAATGCTTTGAATGAACAGGGGAAGACCAGGCATTCTGGTCTTCACTTGGTGGCAACTGTGTTGAGTTCAGGGTTGAAGGAGAGCAGGTTGCGTATTTTTACGGCCAGCTGTCGGCGCAGACCCCTGGAAACCAGCCAGGTCAAAGGGAGAGTTATTATACAGCAGTACATGTTGACTTTCTTCATGAATTAGTTGCACATGGATGGATTCGAAATGACTGTTGAGTAACGGGCACAGAAGCAAAAGCAGACTGTACCCCATCAAAGTACCTTTTTTGTCCAAGGGGTAAAAGGCAGTGCTAAATTTGTAAAAAAACACAAGTGCCAGGGCCCTCGTCAGGAGGCCACCGCAGTTTGCTTCATCCATTGCATGTGGTAGCTCTGGCCAAGACAGTACTTATACAGCTACTAATCATCACACTGCTACAACTACAACAATTTAGAGTATTTCATGCCCCCAAAGCTAAAAGAATGGCTGGGGCTGCAGGTATTAGTTGTTTTTCATGTATATTAATTTAATAAACCACTGTTGTTCTGCTCATCTCTAAATTAAGCAGTGCCACCATGTGGCCGCTGTCATAAGTGCAAGTTCTGACAATTAAGCACCTGAAACCACCGGCTCAAATTAAGCACTGGTAAAAGGTCCCTTCTGTAATGAGGAATGTGCATCCTTTCTTAGCACACATTCAAGAGAGCAGTCTTTAATTTGCATGTAGGTAAAGCCCCACCTCAAATATGCACATGCCCCATATCACTGAAGGACGCCTCCAGGTAGGAAGACTCTTACGGACCTGGAATATGTACATCTTCCAAGAAGTGACACACATTCAGGGCCTGATTACGATGTCGAGCGGACATCGCCATGGTCTCCGGACCGACCGACCTCCGGTCGGCGGTCCCGACACCGCCATTACAATGCGACCGTAGATGGTGCGGTTGCATACTCCCATTTCTCTATGGGAGCTTGTGCTGCGGCCGTAAACCGGCCATAGCACAAGCTCCCATGGAGAAATGGGAGGTTCTGTTAATCCCTGCACCGCGTGGCACGCACCTCAAGGCAGGTCGGAGGCATCCGACCGACATCAAAATAGGGCCCATAGTGCTACACCCTCTAGATCCCTAAATCCTTTCAATCTCCCACTGGGCGAGGGTACGGAATGTCACAGGTATACTCCGGGGATGCCTAAAGGTAGGTACGGTAGCATTGCACCCTGTGCCCATCAAGGGGCTTCTAATGGAGGCTGTGGGCACCAGCCAACAAACACTAAGTGGCGTGTGAACAGCGTTACTGGACTGTGTTTAGAGTACAGTTTTTAGGTCTCGCTTACTGAGAGCTTTAGCTGTTAGTTGAGGGCTCCTATCATCCCGCAACACATACCATACACCACACATCACACAACATACAATATATACACAGAAATAGATACAGAAGGGGCTTTTGGACAGCCCGTTTCAGACATTGGCTACTGTGCTGCAGCTGGCTATAGTCGTTGGCAGGGATTTCCATCAGCATTGGTATCAGCCCACGGCATGTTGTAGATGAGGACTACTTAAAAAGGTACTCCGCAGACAGAGTTGCATTCATTTCCTACTTTCTTATTTTTTTTTTTAATTACTATTGGGAGGACTGGTGCCTCCGTTAGCCCCCACATTGTCTTTATATATTTCAGTCCCTCTCCACCCACCTTCCTGCCTGCTGGTATTAGGGTTCCCCCACCACACCGACCCATCCTGAATTTTTTTTTTTGTTTTTAAATGTTATCCTAAGGGTCACGCAGCTGCCAAGTGATACTGTTCCGCTCAATACACCTCTATGTGCTGCACGCTCTTTATTTTACAGTTTTAGTTTACCGATAGGACATGGCTGTCAGCCGTGTTGGAACAAGAGTTTAGAAAAACAAAAAATGGCCAGCTCGCATCACGATGTATGCCTGCATAGTCATTACTACACTTACACCACGTGTCTCTGTTGCAACCCAGACGAATGTATGTGCACAAAAGCGCCATCTTAGAATGGTAACCAAAATGTCTGCTGTGTGCACATACTTGTGTCAGTAAGCACAAAGACCTCTTCTTTAAGTTTTTCTAGTTACTTTACCATTCCAACATGGCAGACGGTACACAAAAGAAAAGACAAATGCGTGAGTAGGGACAACGCAAACAAGCATTAGCAAAGACAATATGCTGACACCCACTTTCTGGAGGCGAGAACGGTTGGCTTAGACAATGCTTGTTGTTAACGCAGCGCACATCCCAGTCAGTGCTGGACGCTGGACATGCGCTCCTTCCAGGCTACATTGAGACAATTGGGCAGGATGGAGTTAATTTTCTTCTGGATAATTCTGCTGCTTTCTCCAATTCAAGGCAAGAAAATCAACATTTCCCGAAAGATCACACAGATGGTGTTAACTGTAATGAACGGTGACAGCCATGGCGAACTAAGGTGGCCTTGAACATATTAAAATGTCATGTTCATGCTTCCTGGGTTTACTACTAATCTCTCTTTTCCATCTGAACATCACTCATGTCTCGTTTAGAATGAACTTGAACAGCTCAGAGAGATGCCTGCTTGTGCACACTTCAGAGAGATGCCTCCTTGTGCACACTTCAGAGAGATGCCTCCTTGTGCACACCTCCGAGAGATGCCTCCTTGTGCACACCTCAGAGAGATGCCTGATTGTGCACACCTGAGAGAGATGCCTGCCTGTGCACACCTCAGAGAGATGCCTCCTTGTGCACACTTCAGAGAGATGCCTCCTTGTGCACACCTCCGAGAGATGCCTCCTTGTGCACACCTCAGAGAGATGCCTGCTTGTGCACACCTGAGAGAGATGCCTGCTTGTGCACACCTCAGAGAGATGCCTGCTTGTGCACACCTCAGAGAGATGCCTGCTTGTGCACACCTCAGAGAGATGCCTGCCTGTGCACACCTCAGAGAGATGCCTGCTTGTGCACACCTCAGAGAGATGCCTGCTTGTGCACACCTCAGAGAGATGCCTGCTTGTGCACACTTCAGAGAGATGCCTCCTTGTGCACACCTCCGAGAGATGCCTCCTTGTGCACACCTCAGAGAGATGCCTGCTTGTGCACACCTGAGAGAGATGCCTGCTTGTGCACACCTCAGAGAGATGCCTCCTTGTGCACACCTCAGAGAGATGCCTCCTTGTGCACACCTCAGAGAGATGCCTAAATGTGCACACCTCAGAGAGATGCCTGCTTGTGCACACCTCAGAGAGATGCCTGCTTGTGCACACCTCAGCGAGATGCCTCCTTGTGCACACCTCAGAGAGATGCCTCCTTGTGCACACCTCAGAGAGATGCCTGCTTGTGCACACCTCAGAGAGATGCCTGCTTGTGCACACCTCAGAGAGATGCCTCTTTGTGCACACCTCAGAAAGATGCCTGCTTGTGCACACCTCAGAGAGATGCCTCCTTGTGCACACCTCCGAGAGATGCCTCCTTGTGCACACCTCAGAGAGATGCCTGCTTGTGCACACCTGAGAGAGATGCCTGCTTGTGCACACCTCAGAGAGATGCCTCCTTGTGCCCACCTCAGAGAGATGCCTGCTTGTGCACACCTGAGAGAGATGCCTGCTTGTGCACACCTCAGAGAGATGCCTGCATGTGCACACCTCAGAGAGATGCCTGCTTGTGCACACCTCAGAGATGCCTCCTTGTGCACACCTCAGAGAGATGCCTGCTTGTGCACACCTCAGAGAGATGCCTCCTTGTGCACACCTCAGAGAGATGCCTGCTTGTGCACACCTCAGAGAGATGCCTGCTTGTGCACACCTCAGAGAGATGGTGTGCAATTGTGCACACCTCAGAGTGATGCCTGCTTGTGCACACCTCAGAGAGATGCCTTCTTGTGCACACCTCAGAGAGATGCCTCCTTGTGCACACCTCAGAGAGATGCCTCCTTGTGCACACCTCAGAGAGATGCCTGCCTGTGCACACCTCAGAGAGATGCCTGCTTGTGCACACCTCAGAGAGATGCCTGCTTGTGCACACCTCAGCGAGATGCCTCCCTGTGCACACCTCAGAGAGATGCCTCCTTGTGCACACCTCAGAGAGATGCCTGCTTGTGCACACCTCAGAGAGATGCCTGCTTGTGCACACCTCAGAGAGATGCCTCTTTGTGCACACCTCAGAGAGATGCCTGCTTGTGCACACCTCAGAGAGATGCCTGCTTGTGCACACCTCAGAGAGATGCCTCCTTGTGCACACCTCAGAGAGATGCCTGCTTGTGCACACCTCAGAGAGATGCCTCCTTGTGCTGACTGCACTGCTCTGTGGATGGGACTTTTCATCAGATTCATGAAGAAATATTGATTTATATAACGTGATGTCATATAAAGATCACCAGCCCCGTCCCTTGGTTACTGTCGCATCCTGGGCCGTTACCTTGGTCATCCCGCAAATTTCAATGTCCTTTATAAATCAGAGTCTTAATTTTCACATACACACTGCCAAAGCACATAAAATTGGAAAAAAGTGTCTGACAGGTATATGTAGCTGAGAGGGGCCAGGAAAGAGGCGGTTTTATGCGTGGCACATATGAATAAATAATCTCCTGCTAGTCATCCATTTCAGAACAAGCATTGGTAAAGCAAATAGGTCGGGCTTGCATTTTCAGATGCACTTACTTTCCTACGATTGGTGAGGGATGTCTGCCCATTTCCCCCCAACGTATATCTTCTATTCTTTCTCTATCTTCTGTGATCGATACTAAGACAGCGGAAGATCATTTATTATGCTTCCTGATTAATGCTAGATCTTTAGCAAGAAATCGATTTTAATTTGAGTACTTTATTTAACCGCACAGCTCAGATATTATGGTTGTAACCGAAACCTGGTTGACCGACTCCTCTGGTCCCGATCTAGCTATAGCAAATCCTACCGGCTAGACTATTCTGAGGCTTGATTGGACTAAAAAAGTAGGTGGTGGACTTGGGGCGGTTTGCCACAATTCAAGCACACTAATTTATCGGTCTTCTTGGCCTCGGTTATATTTTGCACTTAGTGTTTGGACGCCTTCTGGAACATTTATTAGATAAATCACACTTTCCAATTTACCTTTACTTCAGGGATTTAAATTTTCATTTTGAACTCATTAATGATAAAGATACGGCCATAGTTATGGGCACTATGTCGGGTTTCGTCTCACACAATTGGTAAATGCCCCGACCCACTCTGCTGGATATCAGATCGATGCCTTTTTTACTACCCATCCAACTCTTTGTCTTACAGAAATTCTTCTGTTGACTTGGTCGGATCATAAGGCTGTTGCTTTCAACCCTAAAACCTAAATTATGTCCAACTATCCTACCAGAACCAAATGTGGTGGATGCATGAGTGTGTGGGACACATTCGACCAAACCAATCTTAGTACAGCACTTGCTAATTCTTCCTTTTCTTGCCCAAGGGCAGCCGAAGAGGCGGCTGGGGCTTATGAGGGTTGGTTCACTGAAGCACTTGATTCTATCTCACAAGTTAGAGAGGTTAAATCTAAACTAGCAGTTCTATCTGTGTCTTGGTTTTCCGAAACTCTTAAATTGTTGAAACAGAAATGTCACAGATAGGAGAAAATCTGGAGAAGAGATTGCAATTCGTGATGATTCTTGAGTACAAACGTACCATCATAGAACAACAAAATACTAATTTTATTTTCACCACAAAATCGGGTTCTCCATCTGACTTTTGGCCTCCTCGTATTATACAGTTGGGTCCTGACATTATTTCTCTAAATCTTACACATATCTACAACGTGATTGTTGATTCTGGAATCTTTTCTACCATTTACAAGGAATATATGATATTTCTTCTTATTAAACACCCTCTGCTAATCCCAAGGAGTTAAAAAACTACTGACCTACTTCTCTACTGCCTTTCCTGGCAAAATGTTTGGAGAGGACACTGAGTGTAGAATTGATAACTGTGATAGATAGGCAAGGCCTACTAGATCAGTCTCATTATGGATTTAGAAGCGGTCATAGCACGAAAATGGCTCTGGTAGAGGCAGCTGAAGTTATTAGAAGCATAGTTGGCAAGGGCGATTCCGCTGTATTTATTGTGTGAGATTTGTCGGTGGCTTTTGACACGGTCAGCCACTCCATGTTAGTGACCCCTCTGACTCAGTTAGGGATCAAGAATAAAGTGTTTCAGTAACTGCACTCCTTCTTATTGGGTAGGTCACAGATGGTGATCTGTAATCAATTTTGCTCCAACTCTTTCTCATTGCCTTGAGGGGTCCCACATGGCTCCCCACTGAGCCCTGCCCTATTTAACTTATATATCTCTCCTTTGGCATCCTTGATTACATCATTTGGACGCTCTGTCTTCCCCTATGCGGATGATACTTAGATAGTTGTTACTATAACTGACGGCATCCAGTCGCTGCTACCAACTTCCACAACTGAATTCAGGAGGTTGGGAACTAGATGAGTAACAACTGCCTGAAGTTAAACACGGAGAAGTCAGAGGTCCTTATTTTTAGAAACCAATCAAACATCTGGTCTTCCTCGTTGTGGCCGAGGGAGTTTGGTAGTCACCCTACCCCCCGTTAAATTGGCTAGAAATCTGGATGTAGTTTTTGATGGTTCTCTAACTTTCACTGGCAGTCCTCTCACTGAACAAGTCCGCTCTGTTACCTCATCTTGCTCTCACATCCTGAAGAGGCTTAAGAAAGTCTTTTCTTATATACCTTTGGCCTCTCGCAAAACTGTTGTGTCAGCATTAATCTTATCCCGCCTGGAGTACTGTAATGCCCTCTATCTGGACATCAATCAAATATCCTTGAACAGACTCCATCAATCAAATATCCTTGAACAGACTCCATCAATCAAATATCCTTGAACAGACTCCATCAATCAAATATCCTTGAACAGACTCCATCAATCAAATATCCTTGAACAGACTCCATCAATCAAATATCCTTGAACAGACTCCATCAATCAAATATCCTTGAACAGACTCCAGGTAGTCTAGAATGTGGCTGTCCATCCTATACTGGAGAATCCTAAATATGAGTGTTTCTAAGGAATTAATCAAGCTGCACTGACTACGATAAAAAGGTTCATGTTTAAATCCCTTTGTCCAGGACACAAAGCCCTATATATGGAATATCTTGAGTCTAAATTTCTTGGTCTACGTCCCAAAGGGCTCTTAGACCAGCATCCAGGAAGAAGGGATGGTACATAGGTTCAAACGCTGCACTGGGGTGGGAGATCCTTCAGAGACCTGACTGTTAATCTCTGGACTTCTCTACCTTGTGACTCACAAGCACTTGAAGATCACTCTCCTTTCAGGAATGACTCAGAACGTGGCTTTTCAGTCTGTGGTTGGGGTGGTCTTTTTTTAGGTGGCCCCTGTTGGGCTGGTGGCAGCATCAATACACCTCCAGGCTCTATACAATGATTTTCTTCTTATTCTTTAAGCCCAGACCTGCTGGCTTTTCCAGTTCATCTTTAGGGGAGCCTATATAGGTGTGTGTATCTACTCAGTTATGATGACAGCAAAGATAAACAAGAGAAAAAGGAACACAAAGTAGGTAAAAGAACTGTGTATTTATGACAAACATAAATCAGCCAAAAGTTGTTGCATCAAAATGTCAGCTTGTCAGCGAGGGAAATAAACCCTAGAATAAGCAGCGATTCACTATTGTAAGATACATCTCATGTCCCCGCTGCAGTCTTACAAAAGAACTATTCGAAGCCCTTCACTAAAGCTTCATGGAAACACAAATGGAACAATGGAAACATCCACAAAATGCCACCAGTTTGACGGACAGCCATCCACGCATTGCTAAAGCTTGAAAAAGATTAGAAAGCTGATGGCTGAAAGGGGCTGATCTCAAGTACAATCTCTCATCATGCTTATTAGTACTTTTTTAAAGAAATATAGACATGGGGACATGTGACAAAACCTAAAGAGCATAAGCGTCGGGAGAAGACAGGAAGTTACCTGGAGACGTCTGGTCAGCCAGCTGCAAGAAAGCTAGCTTCAAGGATGGGTTCCCTCGTGTATTACTGCAAATATTCCCTGACCATCCCTCGATCCTGCGTCAAGTGAAGGATGTCCTCAATCGAGACAATACTCTACTGGCATTAGCTAAGATGCAACTAGGGTACCATGTTATGCTCTTTAGTTACACGCTGCGGACGATTACAAACAGCTACAGATTGGTGGACAAGGGTTCCAGATCCTGTAATATCCCCTCTTACCAGGAGTCTGTTTTTTAGTAGATAAGTGCCCTGGTAACCTGAGCGTATTCGCAGGACCACCCATCAGACCAGGTGGGGGTCTAACATCTCTAAGACAGCAGCACCTATCGGAATTCTGTGGTAATCAGATTACAATGCAGTGGTATCTCACCCTGTGAGATGGTGCACTAATACCCTGAAATGCCCAAAGTAATAGAAAAAGGGCTCGCCATACTTCTCACTGTGAATAAGACCTAAAACAACATGGTGGAACAGGAGCAATACAGACCGGAAGTGGCTACATGTTGCAACAACTTTAGTTGAATACAAAAGTTCTTCCAGTGTCAACATGGAATAGAGGAAATTAGACACAATGTTCAAACATAGCTTTCAAAAGAATGGTGGCAATAGGTTTATTTTTTGTTTATTATTTGTCGCTTTTCTATAGCGTTCAGGCTGCTTCTCAGCTGCTTCAGAACGCTTTTCATCCGTTACAATGTAATTGATGCATAGTATTGAATGCCTATCCATACACCTCTAAGATACACTACACAAAGTTATAAGACACCTCAGTGAGTCAAGCGCCTGTCACATAAAGTTATCAGCAATCTGCAGAGCACAGATTTTAATGCCAACGGGGCTGAGGCAGCCTATCGTGTATGTATGGCTGATATACTCAGTACCAGTAGGGACTTATATGTCATTGCACTCTTTAGAAGCAAAAGCAATTCAGTACTAAGCACTATATAAAATAGAGACCGCAGGCGACGCAACCCACGCCGAGACTGCTCAGGACTCGGATCTCGAGCTGGGACATGACTTGAATCTATACCCTTATTTCGGGTGATTGCCTGGTGACGATACAGCGGTTTACACTGGAAACTCTGTGAATACACTATTAAATATACTAAGCCCTGATGAAGTTCCTAGTGTGACAGGAACGAAACGCGTTGGCTGATTTTAATTAATGTTCAACAATTTTCAATAATAAAAGAAGATGATGGACTGAAATTTGCCATATTGAATTCATTTCTGGTGCACCTTCCATTTTGAAGTAAATTGTGTTCTCTGGTCTCCAGTGGCGCTAAACGGCGACAAGTGGCGTAAGAGGATGGACAGGACATTAAATCAAATGTGACAGGGATTGAGGTGCAGAACCTATGGTCAGCCGCTGTTAGCTTTGTGTTTAGTCATATAAAATAGAGATATTTAAAATATATATAATTATAGAGATATACATCATAAATATATATATATATATGTATATATATATATATTATAGATATATGAAATGGAGATATGCTATATATATATTATTTATAACTCTAATATATATATATATATACATACATATATATATATATATGTATATATATATATATATATATATATATATATGTATATTTATGATATTTATGATATATTTATTATAGTTATTGAAAATAGTTAGGCTTACTTCTCACACTTCCATGGTTTACTCTTTGAAATGAATATTAAAATGTTTTTTAGGAAGCAGATATTTTGACTAGTGTCCACAAAGCGCCAATGACATTAACAATAATCTAGCTCTGTCTTTTCTCTCGTGTTATTTTTCAATTGAGGAAAACAGTAAGATGGTGGGTGGAATGACTATGAAAGTCTTTTGCACGACAATGGTCATAGGCCATATTCCAGTGCATCATCCTTCGCTCACTGTGACACTTTAGACAGAGAGTAGCCATTTGCAAATCAGCCTTGGTCCTGCTTCACTAGACTCAGTCCAGTCCAAGCTGCTAGGTCAGCAATGGTGTAACACAAAATGATGGGGCCCTCAGCAGAATAAGGTGAGGGGTCACTCCGTCTCCCATATCTCACAGATATTCACAGCCCTTGGGCTGAATGGGGGCCCCCTGCAGTGAGCCGCCGCCCAGTGCTAGAGGGCCTGCAGGGCAGCAGGGGTCTGAGCTAAGCCCTTGCAGGCCAGTGGTCCTCTGAACAGGAATACAAGTACCCCAGTCCAGTTTCGGACTCATTAATCCTCATCGGTGAGGTAGAGCTTGAGTTCTGTCGCACAGCGAGCTATCAAATTTTACTTTACTTAAAACTGGGGTGGTTTTTCAATTATTCACGTCTTACCTAGATTGTTGTTTGATTACACAACATCTGAGAGAGTTGCTCTGAAGATGCCTTGCTGTTGGTGACCAGTTTGGCCATGGCTACGAGAGACAGGATCTGATTGAGTGGCGTTTTTGATTACGGCAGGGATTAAGGCGAAGGAGCGGCTTACCTACTGAGTAAACAATTGGCAATTAGAAGAGTGGGAGCCACTGCAGGTTACTAGATTCTCCATGGAACTTGGTAATATGGAAGGCATACCCCCTGTGTAGTGGAGTCGTGTTGACCCCGAGAGTTGAGACAATATTCCAGATATTGTGTACCCTTGTCCTGAGGAAGCTGGAAGAAATTGACGGCTGAAACGCGACCGCGTCGACAGCTATAATTGAGGAGTCCAATCAGTTTGAGCATGGTTAAAATGTTATATGCGCACATAATTAAATAATAGAGAGGTGTGATACCTCATGTGCGAAGAGGACTATCTCTTGGTGTATCACTCAGATTTTTGAGTGTACACGAGTACGCGTAATCGTTAGGGTACTGTAGATATTGTGTATATGTACATGTGTCTGTTGTTTTGTGATATTTATATATGTATTATTATTTGTACTTATGTGATTAATGTATGTAATATCTATTGATGTGCCGGAGACCTGCCCAATGGTATGTGTATCTAATTGAATCATTAGTATGTGTAGCAATATAAACTATTGAGATCGTCAGGGTAATTGATGGTGCCTTAGACGGAAATAAATGAATGAATTATCCCTCCATACTTCTTTTATTTTTCATCTTTTTGATGTTCTATGCCCATGTATAGGAGGGTGATTTGGGCATACCCCTTTTCTTGTTGTTCTTTGCTGTTCAGACTTGGCATCAAAAGGTAAGCAAGGGAACAGACACCTGTTTGTTCTTGTAGGTCTCTGTCTGCACACCGTGGGGGCTCGATCAGTGCTTACCGTACACGAACAGTGTGACATTCGCTTCTCCATGGCCGAGCAGGCAGGATCCATAATGTTATTCATTTTTATGTGTATTGACCCCTCATGATTTAAACTGGATAAAGTCTTTGGGGAGAGGAGGGGGTGGCAATAAAGAGTCCAACCAGAGGTAGATGGGTGGGGAAGAGCATTACCTTCTTCACAACATGCCTTCTCATTGGTCTGTTTGCAGGTAATCCCTCCCACCTTCCATGAGCAAAGGTCTGCTACTGTGTTGTGTTTACATCCTAGAGACAGGCGAAGCCACACAAAGCATCTTTTGTTTGTGGGAACATCCTCTATCTGTGACAACGGAAAATTCAATTGCCTTGGATTGTCCGGTTCCTCGTGGGACATTATGTTGACCTTACAGACTTCCTCATGCTCTTATTTGCATCACTCATTAGCATTCTAATGCTGGGTAGTTGTGCACAGGGCTGAAGAACAACCACATCTGCATACTTTCAATGGTGCTTCTAGGAAAATGATCAAGAATGATGGGTGTGTGTTTGAGTGATGACGAGGGAAACCGGAAGAACAGGAAGTGGAACATCTAAAGCATCTGATACAACGCAAGGGGAAGATCTAGCTAGATCCAAGACTGCTTGCAATGGAGACACCATAGCTCTATATCTCCTGCAGGTCAAATAAAGAAACGGGTCTGGGGCGGGAAACAACTGTTCAAGCACGCCCCAAAACATGCGTGCAAAAACAAAGCCCTTGCAGATAATACAACATAAATAGTTTTTAAATGTAGGGACTAGCCAATTCCTTAAACTATCCAAGTTAGGGCTGAAGCAGTACAAGGAAAGCGCTTTGGGTTACTACGGCCTCATTCAGAATTTACCATAGTGGGAGGAATACCGTAAATTGGCAGTCCTCCCGCCCAAACAAAACCATGGGTCACCACTCTCTTTAGAGTCGGGGAACTGGTGGGCTAGTCACGGCCATGCAGAGCTTCTGCTGGCTAAGCTGGAAGTAACCGCTGGCCCAGCGGTCCACCCGCCACAGGACCACTGTCTCACAGCAATGGTCGCCCCGTCCAACTTAGGACAGGAATAAGGTATCTCATTTTCTCGACCCATATCCGGCAAGCAGCGCAAGGCGGAAGTGGGCAAGAAAAATGCTAACTTGTTCCCAAGGCCAAGGATAACATTGAACACCCATTGGGGCCATTTAATTTTTCTTCAAAGAAAATAAACTCCCACTTTGGGATTTTGCTTTCTCTGAGCAAAACAGTTTGCCAAGCGGACGTATTAAACATGGTGCAAGCTCTGCAAACCTCTCTGCAGTGAAGAGCAACATTGTGACTCCGTTCACAGTAGTGAGGTCCCCGCCAAGTAGGAAGGTATCTCTACAGAGGACACATCTACCCTGTAAATAAGGCCCTTGTCTGTAAGACTTCCTCAATCAGAACAGATCAATTTATGGGGAAAGAGACTAGGTAATGGAGTCTAAAAAAGTGGATTGCGAACACCCCAGAGCAGCACCATCTGGAACAGCTGAGGATCACACTGACAGTTTCCCAATTTCTCATGGGAGCGCTGCTCAGAGGTAAGGAGCAGGAAAATGGAAAACAGAGATAGACAAACGAAGGAATCTTACGTGTATAGTCTACTGAGTGCTTCTTTTCACTCCTTCCACAGTCCCTCCCTCAATAGGGACCGGTGGTGTTGTGGCCAGATACTCATTCACTATCTCTGTTCACCGTAGAGTAAAGCGAGGTGCCGCTAGCTATCCCCAGCTCTCAAAACTGTGTCAGGCACTCACAAACTTTCTGCAGAGTGCACTGGCACAAACATTAAAAACCATAGTCAGTTTATTCAAAAATTGGGGTCGAAGTTTCAAAGCTTCAATTAATATTTAGAGGATTCATCAAGAATAAAAAAAATGACATGGACCGTTACATGGCTTGCATCGAAATTCACTTATTCACTGCTATGACTTAACAAGAATGGGAAGTAAATCTTGTTACCCAACGCTCTTATGTCACCATGGAAAGCGGTCACGTCCACTGATTTCACCACCTCCTTGGGTCTGTAAAAACTTGAGCGAGCGAGGCAGCGGAAATGCTTTGTGGTCTTACTCACCTTCTTCTGCCTCTCCTGGTACTCAACAGACCAGTGAAAGGCGGGAAACGGCCTTTAAAACGCAGCCCTAAGCAAGCGTGCAGTTTCACTGCAAGCTGAGCAACGCTTGTCTTAACCACGCCTATGCCTTAACCATGCATATGAGTGGTTAAGGCAGTTGGTGTTCTAGCTGTGTGATCGCGGCAGGAAGAAGGACAAGAGCATGGCTGGTAAGTCAGGCTGGGGCCGGGGAGAGGCGGGGGTAGGTTTTAGGGGTGGGGGCTGGTTTTAGGGCTCGGGGCGGGGGGCTGTTGGGGTTGTTTTTGGGCAGTGGGTCGAATTTCAGGGCTCAGGGCAGGGGGAAGTGGCAGTTTTCAGGGCTGGGGGCAGTTTTCAGGGCGGGGGTGCTGGGATCGGGGTAGTTTTTTTGGGCTAGAGAGGTCGGGTTTTAGGGCTCAGGGTAGGGAGTCAGGGTAGTCAATAGGGCTCAGATTACAATGTAGGAGGGCTGAATTTTAGGGCTCAGGGCAAGGGGGGCTGGGGTGGAATCTTTACCACACATATACCTTTACCAATCAGAAATTCGTTGTAAAGGCATGTGTGGTAAAGGCATGTGTGGTAAAAGTGCGGTCGTTGTAAAGACCGCATGATTAAGGCACGCATGGGTTAGACATGCGTGGTTGTGTCATATAACCTTGAAAGGAGGAGCAGTCAGGCGGGACTCTGCCACCATTGGTCTCTTCTCACCTACAATGACAAGGAAAAACATGCAGCGCTGACAAGGGCTCTTGCAGCGCTGCAAGTAGCGCAGCACTGCCTCTCTGCTCATTGAGTGGAAAGAGCAGCCTTTGGCAGAGAGGGAGAGGGGAGGCACAGAGGTTGTTGGCCAGTTTATTTTATTTTGTGTGGCTGTGAGGGTATAAGAACAGGGTGGGAGGAGCCTAGGTATGTTTTTCTATTTGGGGCAGTATTTGGTGTAGGGCTGAAGAGAGGGTTGTGTGGGTGGGTGGAGCTGTGTAAGGTCAACAGGGTGCTTTTCAATTTGGGGCGGAAAGCAGATGTAGAGAGTGGGGGTGGCAGGCCGCCAGCTGTTATTTGTTTTTATATTTGGGAGAGAGAGGGAAGACAATGTCATACATGGTCCTGCATAATCCCTCCACCCACACATAGCTGTTACAAGTAGGGGAAGATGATGTAGGGGGACGATATATAACTTTAAATTGAAGATAGAGTATAGTGAACAATGTACATTTTTCACTTCAGGGTTCTAAGTGACATCATAGACAACTTGAGCTCCACTCTTGATGTCAACTTCATGACGCAGAGAACGCGTCGGTGAGAAACATCCCCATTATTCACTGTTACCCATCCGAAACTCTGTGTGCTCTCCCAGAAGACACCAAGAATATTCCCTCATATCTCACTCAGGTTACCACATTCACCTAGCGTGGGACTGTTAGAAATGGGATTTCTGGTTGGCTAGGGCTTGCGCCAAAGCCAGGCAGAAACCACCACACTAGTCAGGGCAAGGGAGTTACACGCTGAAGATAACCCCTGCTCACCCCCTTGGTAGCTTGGCACGAGCAGTCAGGCTTATCCCAGGGGCAATGTGTTAAGCGTTTGCGCAACACACACACATAGCAGCAACCCACTAGGCACACCACAAAAGGAACTCCACACAAGGTTATATAAAAAATAGCCTTTGTATTATCATAAACACATTAGAAACTTAATCACACATTTACACTGTGCCAACTGGCACTAGGCAATATTTACAGGGGATTATATACACATGACAGGGCCAATTGGGCCACTGTCAGAACCATCACAAGCACAAATAATAAGTGTAGAACACAACCAGTAATGACTGGTGAAATACTGTACTCAGCATCATATTAGGCGTAACCAGCATACACACAGTATGCAATAACCTCCTAAGCATAAACACATTACGCATTAGGCCTCACCAGCATACACGCAGTATGCAATAACCTCATAAGCATAAACACATTACGCATTAGGCCTCACCAGCATACACGCAGTATGCAATAACCTCATAAGCATAAACACATTACGCATTAGGCCTCACCAGCATACACGCAGTATGCAATAACCTCATAAGCATAAACACATTACGCATTAGGCCTCACCAGCATACACGCAGTATGCAATAACCTCATAACTATAAACATCATTAGAGGCATAAATCAGGGTGCATAAATCACATCACATAAATCACATTATGCAATCACAGTCACAAGGGGCATAAAACACATTGTGTAGTTTTGTAGAGCCTGGCGCTCTACCAATCTCACCCATAATTACCCCAGGCCATCTGGCCTTTCACCTGGGCCCTAAACGCCCTTTGTCCAGAATGTCAGGGCTTGGGCTGCCAATGCAGCAGAATCCACAAGTGCGCAATTGCGCTGGGGCAGAGGAGTGTATCTCACTCCTGGCTCATCCAAAATGTCCCCACAGGAATGATGGCCTAAACGTTGCAGCTGCCGCTAATTGCCGTGCAGCTGTGAAGGTACTGGGGACACTGGCACTTCCTGTGCCCTCGAAACCCATGTGCCCAACCTTTGCAGCTGCCCGCTCTGGTGCGGCACAGCTGGGGACAATGAAAGAGGCCCTGCTCTGGGGATCTCTAAACAAATCTGCGCAACGTTGCAGCTGCCCTCTATCAGGCGGGGCAGCTGTGGACGAAGTAAAGGGGGCCCTGGCACGTCTGTGCCCGCGGGGCCCCCACTGGGCTCCCTACATCCCAATTGCCCCCATCGTTGCAGCTGCCCTCTAGCAGGTGGGGCAGCTGGGAAAAATAGTCACACAGAAGGAACACAGGCACCCCTGGGCCCTCTGGACCCCCACGGGGGCCCTAAAGACAATGTGGCCCATGTTGGAGCGGCCCGCTCTCTGGCGGGTCCGCTCAGATCACCCCAAGCACCGGCAATGTGCCTCAAAAGGCACCAACAATGGCAAAGCCCCCACTCATCGGCTCTCGGTGGGACTCTGCGCTGCTCTGCACTGGGAGGTCTGGAGGCTCCGATCGGACGCCTCCTCTCCCTCACTCAGCATGCGGGGCTCTCTCCAGACATGGGAGCCCGCCGACGATCCGGTGCCCGCTCCCCGGGCGTCCTTTGCAACGGGCCTGTCCTCACTTCACCCGGGCCCCCTCCTGGGACCCGGGACTTCGATGTGGAGCCGGCAAGGCTCCGGACTTCCTGCTTCCGGGTCTTGTCACGCTGCAATTGGCAGCCACGGCTGATAGAGCTAGATTTCATCAAGATTAAGCATCGCTCTGTTTTGTGTTTCAGACAGACTGCATTTAAAATGGCACGCAGATTTTGGTGCAAGTGAAAACACATGGCACATGAAACATGAAATGAGGCCTAGTCAAATGCTTTTTAAAAGTGGCACTTTTGGTGCATGCAAAGTGAAAGACATGAAATGAGGCCTGGTCAAATTGCTTTCAGTCTGAAATGCTTGTGCTAACATGTCTTTTTGCAGTGTAGAGAAACTCGTGATTTCAGTTTCCTCTTAGCTTTGAAGATAAGCATGGAATGTGTTCTCTCCTCCCAGCTCCTTTTCCTTGTAATCTACACCCCCTGTTCCTGTCTCAAGAGACTTTGGCTTTGTTGCATATTTAGACAATGCATATTCAGTTCATAATACATCTTTCTCATAATGTGTATTAATTAATCAACCATGCACCAACACTACACATGGGGCAAACGCATTTTGCATGAAAAGCTATCTAAAACATTAGAGCATGTTGCTATGAGTATGTATTAACTGTTTGCGCTTTGAAAATTTGCACTAGAGCATGTTTATGCTATGTTGTACATTGCACATTTTGTACATTGTGCACAAATAATAGAAAAGCTGCTTTAAATTAATAGCTTTTGCTAGGTAATAATTAATACAGGGTACTAGAATGGTGGGAGGTAAACATAATGGGTTTTATTTCAGAAATTAATATTCTTTTGTGTTTGTTTTTGTTTTGGGCCCACTATAAAATGGCTGCCTAGGAATCCAGCATGGCTGAGAACTGTTAGCAGTGTGCTGAATGAGAGACGCATGCGCAGAAGATTGTGCCAGCTGCATGAACTGCCAAGTGCCTCAAGTGAAGACACATGGGTCAAGGCCACAATGAACTGTACATTCCTGTCATCGTGTCAATGTAACAGTATTTGTGGGAGAGTGTCATCCCTGCGTGCGATGTGAAAGCAAGGCGGAAATAGACTGATACATTTTTGACGCTTAGATGTTGCAGTATTGTATAATTATTGATGGTGATACATATGACTGTATTAAGCCTTAACGCTTCCTTTGTTAAAACCGGTATGGGTTGGATTTGCAATGAGAACAGGATGATGAGACCCCTATGTCACCTGTGCTAACCAATCACAGTGCGAGTTTCTACTGAAACTGCAACATTATTAGTATAGTCAGCCAAGAATTAGAGTATAAATAATGACCCCTTAGGGGGCGTGTCAGACTTAGATTAGTCTTAGAGGAGAGATGAGGAGGGAGCAGATCTGACCAGACATCATATGGGTTAGGTACGTGAACGTCACGGGTGCAGCCTGGGAGGAGATTGCGTCCGAGGAGAGACAGAGGGAGGTGGGGGTCTTGCTCATATTTTTTTCAAGAGAGTCCTTGCACGTCATATTTTTGGCAAGGCAGATCACATTCCTCTGTGGTCTTGTGAAGGAGGGGCATTTTCAAGGAGCAGCCTCTCTGTCAGACAATGGAGAGGGAGAGAGACAAATGAACATCCCAGCGAAGAGAGAGCAGCTGACAGATCAGGACAGGTTTTTGTCTTATGCATTTATTTCTCTTTATGGGAGATTTTTGTTAATTATTAATTATTGATTAGCCTTGCAAAACTCACTCTTGAATTATATTTTTCCTGAAACTCTTTAAAGAGTTCTGACTGACATAGAATTAGGGGTTTTCCCTCCTTTATGGAGTGCTTTGTATGCAACCTATAATATGTTCTGTATTAATTCTATTTTTCCTATTTTTCAATTCTGTAACCTGATTGAAAATTGACTAATGAATAAAGAATCAGAGAAACTTAACTTTTGACTAGAAAATAAAACCCTTTAAAAATACTCACAACTCTCATTATTGGCTTAAATATTAATTGCATTTTGATTTTTCATGTTTATGTAAAGTCTCCTGAAGGTGATACACGGTGGCAAAGGTCCATCACCTTTAAAGCGGTAAAATAGAGGTAAATGATGTTTTGCATTAAGAAATTACCGTGAAATTACCACTGGATCAGTTTCTGGTAGCAGAGGATGGTTAACACCATCACCAAAAGGAGCATAGTTTAGTTTAAAGCCTAAAATAGCGCTAGAAAAATAATTGCCCAAGTTAGATAAATGTCCAGATTCTCAAAAAAAGTCCTGATTCCAATGCTCAGAACCTGAAGACTGGCAAAGCAGTACAGGAAGGTAATGCAAGAAGGCGATTGCTGGAGTGGTGTGAGTATCAATAGGGTTGTGAAATGTTGTTAATGTGCTAGAAGGTATGTTTTTCTTTTTTGAAGTGTTGAAAAATAGTAAGGGTATTGACTGTTGGTGAAATTTTGCTCATTTTGACTTGATGGTTTTATTGATTATATTGGTAATTTCATAGGACAGAATGATTGATTATTGATTTATGTTTAACAAAAAGAGTTAGCGTCTTGTTTTATGTTGTCTGGAAAATTCCCGCGGAATGAATAGCGGGTGGCGATAGAAACCACACTGCAGTGAGTATACTCGTCTGTTGGAATAACACTGAGAAGCTATGCAGGGCTGGCAGTGTTAAAGTAGGGACTATTTTCTGTGTAAAAGTGAGAGTGATTGATAGCAAAGAGTTCGCTGGTGAAACTTTGGTCTTACATAACCTAGAAAGGGTAACACTGAAGGAGTAGCAGGTTCTTCCGAGCTTGAGTGACAGCAAAAGAGTTCGCTGGTGAAACTTTGGTCTTACATAACCTAGAAAGGGTAACACCGAAGGAGCCAAGCTTGAG
Organism: Calotriton arnoldi; assembly: GCA_963921515.1. NCBI lineage: Eukaryota > Metazoa > Chordata > Amphibia > Caudata > Salamandridae > Calotriton > Calotriton arnoldi. The sequence continues at coordinate 702,254 of CAWUFW010003352.1, forward strand.
TGAAGGGTAAGCGGAAGGGATTTACTCGCAGTGTTTGAAGAGTAAACGGAAGTTCTTACTTTGTGAAGAGTAAGCGGAATGTGTTACTCGCAGTGAAAAGAAATCTATCCTTTATTTAGTGGAACAGACAGAGTAGCGAATGTTTTTATGTTGTTACTAACAGAATTTTGATTAAGAAAACTCAGAAAAATATTGCAGTAAGATTTTGTTTGAGAGGGTCAGTAGTAGGAGTTAAACTGACTGAAATTGAAACTGACAGCATTGGAGAAAAGAAATTGCATTGAACTATTGCAGAAAGGAAATTGTTTGAAGGTTTAAAGAAACTGTTGGGAGGTAAAGTGAAAAATTCGTTTTTAATTGGTGATGCTCCTGAAGGAACACCCGTGCATTTTATGTCTACCAATTTGGGACAAAATTCATGTACGTGGGTTCACCAATGGTGCAAGATTACAAGATTACTGAAAAAGAAGGTCCTTTGAGATTTCCAAAAATTGTACTTTTGAATTGAAAATTATTGACAAATTAAGGGAAGTGTTATGTGAAATAAAGACACCATCTAGAGCTGCACAATTTGAGGCTTTAAGCATGTGGGAAAAGGCAGCAAGAGACAAAGCAAGTGAGGATAAAAAGGTAAAGCACCAGATACAGGAGAAGGAAATTAAAGATGACAAAAAGCTTCAAATAAATAGTGATTCAGGGGATGAAATAATGGATGCATTGTTAACTAAGTGTTCACCAACTTATGTGGTTTCCATTAAAAATACTGAAAATAGTGTACCAGTAAGTACTACAGTGGCTACTGCTTCTGTTAAACAGAGAGAAACACAGATTGAGAGAACTGTGCAGACATTCCAGATTGACCCACTATCTGTTGAATCAGCACTGACCGTGATACCTCCAGGTGTTACTGCTTCAAATGTGACTGATTCAGTCCAAATATTACAAACTGCAGATGCACAGGCAGTGCCTAGACAAATTGTGACTGTCCCAATTAATATGGCCCCTACTCAAAAAGTTCAAAGAGCTGCAGAAGGAGTAATTATGTCAGGGTTTATCTCAGAAACTCAGAATTCACAGATTATTGAACAGAAACTACCCCAGACAGTCCAAGCACTGAAAGGTGGGGGAAAAATGGTCTTTACAACATCTGCAGCCCAGGATAAAATGAATATATTTGAAGATGGGATTTTTCAAACCTGCTTTGAAGAAGCAGCAGTGCTTAAAAAGATAGAGAGCATGGGGGAACAAATTAACCCAGACCCTGAAAATGAGAAACAGCTTAGTGTTTTAAATTCAACATTTGAACATGAAGAAATTAACAGTCCCTGCTGTTTAAATCATGAAAATGTGAACCAGTGTCAGGAGAAAGAACTAATTTCCCTGAGTAAGGAAACAGCTACATGTGCAGTAACTACTCATGATAGACTGACTGATTTGGCTCAAAAATATGAAATTGATGTTTCAGGAAGTTTTCCATTTCAGAAACATTTCAGGGTACATATGGATGATGAGGCAAATGAGACCATGCATTCTTCAGGAATGAAATTGCACATTGCAGAAATAATAAAATATATTTTCAAATGCAATGGGTTTGAGAAATTAGGAGACAAGTGGGCAAGAAAACATGAGAAGAAAAAGAAACCACCAGACCTAGTTGAGGAAAATAATAAACAGGATGAGGGAGAAGCTTTTGCTTATTCATTGAGAGAAAAGGTGGGAGAAGTGCATGTTCATGTGCCACGGAACAAAAGTGAACTTGCAGCATTTCTGAACACATTCCCAAAATTGAGAGACAAACTTATGCTGTGGTACCCACAAGTTGAATGGATTTGTTGAAATTTTAAAAGAGTTGTGTATTAATTTGAAAATGATTTTTGACACTGCCATGCAAACTGAATTGTGGTTTGATTCTAAAGTTGTTGTGCAAAGGCCAGGTGAGGAGACAATGAAAAAGGTTTGCATGAATGCACCATCATTTTCTGTTGTTATGGAGAAAAACGTAGCAGTGATTACTTTCCTGAAGGGCAGAGTGCCAAGCAAAGGATGTTAATTGGGTACAGATTAAAAGATCACAGGATGGAAGTAAAGGTGTTTTGGTTCGTGCAAATTCAGGTATGGATGTTGCACTGCTAGAAAAAGTATAATTTTGCCATCTTTGTAACAGATTTGAGCATTGGAAGAAGAAATGTAAATTTAAACATGATGTAGCAATTGGAAATGTGCAAACACAGAGAGAAATGCAGGTGCAAAATATGCCAGTTAAGCAAATGCAAATGTCAGTTCAGAAACAGGTACCAATGGCAGGAGTTTTTCAAGCTCAGATGCTCCCACAAAATATGGAAAATGCTCAAATTAATTTAAATAAGTTGTCCAGAGCAAATGTGAATTCTTTCCAGAAACAAAATCAGAACCCATTTCAACAGGTTGCTGTATTTGAAAATGAGAGTTTTAACCCTAACAATTCTGAATTTACCAAGTCCATTGTGAAGAAAGTGGAAGGTCCAGACTTAGTTGTAGGAATTTTAAAAGAGAAATTACAAACCCAGTTTTAGAAGAATTTGCAGCAAAAATATGCCCATTTGAGGAAAGTTACCAATTTGCTGTTTGTGATACAGGCCAGGCAGGAAAACAATTGTTTTGCAAATTAAACAGCACAGATTGCTGTACACCAGATGATGTTAATTTTCAGATTCCTGATGAGGATGTACATTTTAAAATGGCCCAAGAGACAGCTGTAGCATTGTTTTCAGAGAGAACAGTTGAAAAATTACCTTCTGATTTAAAAGAAATAATAAACACAAAAATAAGAGAGTTCACAGAGAAGGATGTCAGATTAATAAAATGTGCAGAAAATGTCTTATTCAAATTAGAATCAGGTGACATGTATTCAAGAACACCATCAGTTGCAGAAATTTTACCCATAATTGGAGATAAACTGAGTATAAAGGATTTTTGATGGAATTGATTGGAAGTTTATGTAACTTTCTGATCACAGGTTCACAGAAACTAAATGAAAAGAACAGATTAGTGCAGGAGATTAATAGCATAACTTTTCTATGTTGTCCTATGGTACCGAATCCAGCCAATATATTTTTTCACATTCCATGTGCTGAAGAATGGCTTACTGTTATTGATTTTTGTCAAGTTCATGTCACAATGCCATTGCATGAAGATAGTCAGGAGTACTGTCAAAAAGAAGATGAATGTCTGGGACACATAGGGGTCGATTCCGATTCGGGCCGGAAATTTCTCCGACCGAGCCGGACCCGGAGAGATTTCCGACCGAATCGGACCCGTGCAGTCCGACCGAACGAGTACGATGCGTCCGTATGTTATCGGACACGAGTCGGTCGGACTCCCATTGAACTCAATGGGAGCCGGTCGTACAACGCGTACGCGGGCTCCCATTGCCTCAATGGGTGCGAGGCGGACAAGGGCGCCCCTACAGCGAGTACGCCGCGAAGCGCTCGCGGCGTACACGCACAGGTAGGGGGACCCATGGGTCCCCCTGTGTGCGCCTCGCACGGGTACGCGTACAGGGGGTCCGACACGGACCCCCAAAGTACGGCTCCGACAGCGAGTTCGAGTCGGACGGCGCGAGTCGGTCGGAGCGGTCGAGGTGCGCATCGTACTTACCCGGCCGGAAAACGTCTCCATTGCGCGGTGCGAATCGGGTCCGAGCGAGTCGGTCGGAGCGGTACGATCCGGGTACGAGTCGGTCGGAGCGGTCGGGTCGCCCGGACGAGTCGGTCGGCGACCTCGCATCGTACTCGCTCGGCCGGACCCGCGTACGGTTCGGTCGGGAAACAGGCTTTCGCATGGCTTTTTTCCCGACCGAATGGTATTGGGTGCGCCTCCGACCGAGATCGGAATCGGCCCCATAATTGGAAAAGGAGCTAGAAAGGTGTCACCAGAGAGAGTGGAAATAATTCACCAGATGAATCCACCTCAAATTCAGAAAGAAGTCAGGAGGTTTTTGGGAATGGTTAGCTGCTGTAGAGAGTGGTTACTAAACCTTTCCCTAGTGGCTAAGCCTTTACTGAGGCTGACACACAAGGATGTGTCTGATCCGCTTCCATTGGACAACAATTGCACAAAAGCATTCCTAGAGTTGAAAGAGAAAAAGTGTTGCGCCCCGGCACTAGGAATGCAAGTTTATCTAAAAGAAAATACACCAATTTGCAGTGAGAGGGAGGGCTATGCTCTCTCAGTGCCTGTTCAAAAACATGAATGTGTTCAAAGGTCTGTGATGTATTTCCCAATGACCTTTGACCCTAACGTCACAGAAATGCCAGCAAATCAAATGGTTTGTGATGAAACTGAATATGAGTGTCTAGATATCATGAATATATGCATGAAGCCAAGGTTAGACTTTAATGATGAACGTCTGAATCAGCCCAACAATGTCCATTTTGTAGTTGGCCCATATTTGAAAGGTAACAATGACACATTAAAAGCAGCACATGCTGTGCTCCTTATACATTATGTTGTCAAAGCTTCATGGCTTTCAGTAGTTACCTCAGCCCAAAATTCGAAATTGATTGCCCTTACCATAACATGCAGTATATCTGCTCAAATGGGAGTCACTGTTGTCATGGGAGAGAGAAATGCTAATTCAGTTGCACAAAATTGTGTTCTGTTAGCCTATACATTCAATGGGATTTTCACAGGTGAATCTGAAAAGAATACTGTTTATTTTGAGAAAAGTGACAACTGCATAGTAGCAAATGTGTTATTACAAAAACTGATGCCCAGGTATAGATTGCCAGTTTCTCTGAAATCAGATCATAATGAGGTTTCAAAGATGATGTGTGCAGAACCACAGATTGGACAAGGATTGGATTATAGCTATCTGCCTGAAGTTTCAAGCATAATAAAGCAACACAAAGACAGCACAGAGTTACACTTTGCAAAAGACTGTGTTTCAGCATCTCTGAAGTGGCTTGAATATATAAATGCAAATGCACTTGTGAAAAACACAGATGAAAAGACTAGCCATTGCTGTGAAGGACTGACTGATGTGGAGCGTGCAGTTTCTCACCAGATTGCAGCTGCTACACAAGATCTGCATAATGAATGGTGCCAAAACTTTGATCGGAGAGATGCTGTGAAATGGAAAGGCATGTTCCAAATGATCCTGGCAAAGACTGTTGTGAAATGTGGTGGCCTTCCAAATTGGGTGCATCCCTCTCACACGCGTATGGTCCTGTGTCCCCCTGATAAAACAGCTCCTCTTCAAGAAGATATGCCAGCAGTGGTCAAAAGTCCACAGAAGAGGGTCAGTCAAGCTGTAAGGGAACACACAGAGTCTGAAGCAGCACTAGAGAAAACTGAAGTGGCACTGGATAAGCAAAAAAGTAGAAACTGACTCAGATGAAAGCGGGGTCAAAAGGGTGAAAGAGTCAGATGCAGCCTCTGAAGAAGAAATTAGTGCTGTGGGCCTACGAGTGGAGGTAGGAAAAAGCTGGCTGAAAGGGTATCCAAAACGTCTGCAGTGGTCCCTTGAAAAATCATTTGCACCAATAACTGAAAAATCTGAATCTGATCAAAGTGAAAATAAAAGTGAAAGGCTTGGATTGAAAAAGTGCAAAGAATTGATGGTGCTCTGTCAGAGTTTCTCAGCACCTGAGTGGTCAAAATGCATGGAAAAAGTACAGAATGCCACTTTGAATGAACTGTATGAGCCACCCTGATGGCAAGCTGGTGACAAAGAGAAAAAGAAATGCTGAAACAAATAACTGGGAATTGTCAAGAGCTGAAGAGAAAAGAATCTTTGAATGATGAAAAAAAAGAGAACTGTCCTGTTGAATTTTCCTTTTATTATTTTAGTTACTTATTTTAGAGAAGACTAACAGTTCCAAGAAGCTACTTACAGAACTCTGCACTAAACATTTGAGCTTGGCTATATATGATCTGATTACAGACAAAACTTGTGTTGCCTTAGAAATAGAGGTAAAATTGTTATATGCTCAGCTTTTGCAATAAAAATGTCACCTGTGAGATTAAATAAGTGTGATGATTTACAAATCATTTGAGGTATCATGATTTGTTATCATCAAAGGGTGAGTTGATAGAGCTAGATTTCATCAAGATTAAGCATCGCTCTGTTTTGTGTTTCAGACAGACTGCATTTAAAATGGCACGCAGATTTTGGTGCAAGTGAAAACACATGGCACATGAAACATGAAATGAGGCCTAGTCAAATGCTTTTTAAAAGTGGCACTTTTGGTGCATGCAAAGTGAAAGACATGAAATGAGGCCTGGTCAAAATGCTTTCAGTCTGAAATGCTTGTGCTAAATTAACATGTGTTTTTGCAGTGTAGAGAAACTCGTGATTTCAGTTTCCTCTTAGCTTTGAAGATAAGCATGGAATGTGTTCTGTCCTCCCAGCTCCTTTTCCTTGTAATCTACACCCCCTGTTCCCGTCTCAAGAGACTTTGGCTTTGTTGCATATTTAGACAATGCATATTCAGTTCATAATACATCTTTCTCATAATGTGTATTAATTAATCAACCATGCACCAACACTACACATGGGGCAAACGCATTTTGCATGAAAAGCTATCTAAAACATTAGAGCATGTTGCTATGAGTATGTATTAACTGTTTGCGCTTTGAAAATTTGCACTAGAGCATGTTTATGCTATGTTGTACATTGCACATTTTGCATATTGTGCACAAATAATAGAAAAGCTGCTTTAAATTAATAGCTTTTGCTAGGAAATAATTAATACAGGGTACTAGAATGGTGGGAGGTAAACATAATGGGTTTTATTTAATAAATTAATATTCTTTTGTGTTTGTTTTTGTTTTGGGCCCACTATAAAATGGCTGCCTATGAATCCAGCATGGCTGAGAATTGTTAGCAGTGTGCTGAATGAGAGACGCATGCGCAGAAGATTGTGCCAGCTGCATGAACTGCCAAGGGCCTCAAGTGAAGACACATGGGTCAAGGCCACAATGAACTGTACATTCCTGTCATCGTGTCAATGTAACAGTGTTTGTGGGAGAGTGTCATGCCTGCGTGCAATGTGAAAGCAAGGCGGAAATAGACTGATACATTTTTTACGCTTAGATGTTGCAGTATTGTATAATTATTGATGGTGATACATATGACTGTATTAAGCCTTAACGCTTCCTTTGTTAAAACCGGTATGGGTTGGATTTGCAATGAGAACAGGATGATGAGACCCCTATGTCACCTGTCCTAACCAATCACAGTGCGAGTTTCTACTGAAACTGCAACATTATTAGTATAGTCAGCCAAGAATTCGAGTATAAATAATGACCCCTTAAGGGGCGTGTCAGACTTAGATTAGTCTTAGAGGAGAGATAAGGAGGGAGCAGATCTGACCAGACATCATATGGGTTAGGTACGTGAACGTCGCGGGTGCAGCCTGGGAGGAGATTATGTCCGAGGAGAGACAGAGGGAGGTGGGGGTCTTGCTCATATTTTTTTCAAGAGAGTCCTTGCACGTCATATTTTTGGCAAGGCAGATCACATTCCTCTGTGGTCTTGTGAAGGAGGGGCATTTTCAAGGAGCAGCCTCTCTGTCAGACAATGGAGAGGGCGAGAGACAGATGAACAGACCAGCGAAGAGAGAGCAGCTGACAGATCAGGACAGGTTTTTGTCTTATGCATTTATTTCTCTTTATGGGAGATTTTTGCTAATTATTAATTATTGATTAGCCTTGCAAAACTCACTCTTGAATTATATTTTTCCTGAAACTCTTTAAAGAGTTCTGACTGACATAGAATTAGGGGTTTTCCCTCCTTTATGGAGTGCTTTGTATGCAACCTATAATATGTTCTGTATTAATTCTATTTTAGTATAGGAAGGAGAATCCTTTGGACTAAATTACTGGTAACAGTGGAACTGGGAGTTTTAACCCTAACAATGTCATGCAACACACACTCAAATGCTATCACTCCAAGTATACCTTTGGGAAGACTGATCATACATCTGAAAGACAATCTAGACAAAATTCCACATTTTTAGAAAAATATCAAAATCTTTTATTAAAAAATCTCATAGAGCATATGAAACCACAACGACATAAATCATAAAATTACAATGCACAAAATATTTAAATGAGCTTGAACAAACTCCTAAGTGTAATTCATACACATATGCATCAAAAAACAATTTTAAAAAAACAGATGAGAGTACATGAAAATAGACAAAAGTAATATGTCATTGAAAATCAACCATCAGTGATCACACAAATTCTAGGGCTGGGGCCCGGTATGTCTCACTTCGTTGAATACTCAAAGGCCCAGACCGTGACACAGATTAGGTTGTATTCAAAGGGGCGTCAACGTGTTTCGATGGCTGGTAGATAATACCATCTTATCAAGACAAACAAATTCCGACTCTCAGGAAATTAAAAAGCAACAATGCTGCAGTCAAAACACACCTATATTCAATTAGGTGAGCCACTTCAACTTCCAAAAACTGCTATTATCATGGGAGGATAAAATAAATCCTTCCGTCGTCCAGGTTGAAGAAATATATATATATGTATCTGGATTGTTAATATTGACTGGCCGCCTCGTTGATCATACCACCAGGATAGTAATGGTTCGAAGATACACTATATCTCTCATCAATTACTTGATCCCTGATCGGAAATGACGATATTCAAGGATTTTAATGTTATGTCCTTGGTACTTATTTTCGTATTTTCCTCTGGTTTCCACGTGCCCTTTTATAATTAGGATTTGCGGCATGATAATAGCAGTTTTGGAAGTTGAAGTGGCTCACCTAATTGAATATAGGTGTGTTTTGACTGCAGCATTGTTGCTTTTTAATTTCCTGAGAGTCGGAATTTGTTTGTCTTGATAAAGATGGTATTATCTACCAGCCATCGAAACGCGTCGACGCCCTTTGAATACAACCTAATCTGTGTCACGGTCTGGGCCTTTGAGTATTCAACGAAGTGAGACATACCGGGCCCCAGCCCTAGAATTTGTGTAATCACTGATGGTTGATTTTCAATGACATATTATTTTTGTCTATTTTCATGTACTCTCATATGTTTTTTTAAATTGTTTTTTGATGCATATGTGTATGAATTACACTTAGGAGTTTGTTCAAGCTCATTTAAATATTTTGTGTATTGTAATTTTATGATTTATGTCGTTGTGGTTTCATATGCTCTATGAGATTTTTTAATAAAAGATTTTGATATTTTTCTAAAAATGTGGAATTTTGTCTAGATTGTCTTTCAGATGTATGATCAGTCTTCCCAAAGGTATACTTGGAGTGATAGCATTTGAGTGTGTGTTGCATGACATTGTTAGGGTTAAAACTCCCAGTTCCACTGTTACCAGTAATTTAGTCCAAAGGATTCTCCTTCCTATACTATTGTATATAACCCTATTCCTTTGGCATTAAGGGGTTCCTCTTATTTTCTTTTAATTCTATTTTTCCTATTTTTCAATTCTGTAACCTGATTGAAAATTGACTAATGAATAAAGAATCAGAGAAACTTAACTTTTGACTAGAAAATAAAACCCTTTAAAATACTCACAACTCTCATTATTGGCTTAAATATTAATTGCATTTTGATTTTTCATGTTTATGTAAAGTCTCCTGAAAGTGATACACGGTGGCAAAGGTCCACCACCTTTAAAGCGGTAAACTAGAGGTAAATGATGTTTTGCATTGAGAAATTACCGTGAAATTACCGCTGGATCACGGCCACCTCCTTCAGTGGCCCCGCCCAGAGTCAGGCAAGGCCGCCTGGCTTCCTGGTCGGGCCGGTGGCCGCTTCTCTGTCGGCTCCTCAGTGCGGGGTGGGCACCCGCTTCCAATAAAAGCAATTGCGGGGTGGGCACCCGCATTTAAAATATCCTACGAGCGGGGTGGGCACCCGCTCGCCAAAATAAGAGCATAAAGCGGGGTGGGCTCCCGCTCTCCTTTGGAAAAACGCGGGGTGGGCTCCCGCTCGGATTCACGGCAGGGTGGGGGAATCCCCACACCGGGATTCCCTCTCTCTTCATGCAGCGTAGCGCTGCAAAGCCCACGCGCTCCTCTCTCCTGGAAAAATATCGCGCTCACAGGGCGCAGGGAAAAGTAAAAGGTGCAGCGCTTCACAGGGTGCAAGGAACCATGGCTCCACAGCAGAAGTCTTCAGAGATCAAGGGGGCAAGGCTGGGCCCAGGGAGGCAAGCCCTCATGGCGATTCCTCCTGGGCCCCAGCAGCAGCACGCCCCAGCAAGATCAGGAACAGCACACTTTCATGGGGTCACAGCCCCTATACTTATACCACGTCTCTCCTTTGTCTGCAGTGCAGGGCTTGGGGGAACCAGATGCAACTGGTTCAGGGGGGAATTGGAGCACTTTGTTTACCAAGCTCCTCTTCCCCTTTGTCAGGTGGGGGCTAGGTGATCAGACACACCACAGGGGGCAGAGCCAGCATTCACTAGGGCAGGGACAGATCTATTCAGGGTCAGGGAATTACTCCTCCCACTACTCCCAATGCAGATGTGCCATTCAGCCTAGTGCTGACTCACCCTGCCCCTCCTGGAGCCACACACACCTCCCCGCCCCTGTCACTCACAAGCCAGACATGCAATTCACATCAGGCAGGCCGACACACAGCACATAGAAATGCCAACTTCTAAAAGTGGCACTTCCAAAATAGTCATAATAAATCTGCGCACACCATTGTGTAGCATTTATTATTACTATTTCAAACATACCAAACTCGACCACGCTGCTCCTCTCATCTCAGGGATTACCACTGACACACTTATCAGGGAATCCCCAATGCATTCCTATGGGAGGGCAGGCCAATCTCACCATACATAACACAGAGAGCGCACGCACTTTACACTGGACAGCAGTGCTAAAGTGCCCAGAGGCCTAAAACCACCAACTCCATGTCAGAGAAAAGGCTAGGGGAAAGGCAAAAAGTTTAGGGATAACCCTGCCAAAAGGGCCAAGTCCAACACAACCCCCTTCCAGCCAAAACGCAGGGTAGACCAATCACTACCTTGATGGGCTTCCCTGCTTTGGGCGATAGAACACGGACGCGGGCCCGCCACTGCAGGGACACCTTCCGGTTCTACGCCACTCTGAACCCATGTGGTTCCCTCTGTAAAAGCTCTCAGGACTAACTAGGCTACCCCACTGGTACTCCCTAGTTGTCCTCGGCCAGGACCAGGCCCTAGACCATCCAGACACCTCCGGTCCTTGCCAATCCACAGAGTGGGAGGCAGTAACCCCTGGCACATAGTAACCATTCTCCACTCTTCCTCTCAGTGTAGTTCCAAACTGCCACTGATCCTCCAACCTGGGGTTCCGCACTCTCCTCCTACGAGAAGCAACCTCAGAACACAACTCACTCACCAGTTCAGGACCTCTCTCCAGCAACTGGTTTACCAACCTGGGATCTAAACCCCCAGGCTGCACCGGGGTCAGAGGCAAGGACTCCGTCCCTCTGCACCCCCTTCCAGAGCACTGTACCCTCCCAACTGGAGTGGTACCCCTGGAAGCTACATCGGTCAGGACACTGATTACAGTTGTCCTTCCCTCCAGGTCAGACAACACCTGAACCTGGCCTCCCAACCCAGGGACGGAACCCTGCGGCTGAGCACCCGCCTGGCGCACCAGGACTTTCTTGGGAGAACGCATGCCCCTCCTGAGGGTGACACATAACTCATGTGTCGTGTGACAATCTGCCTGGTGCAGTTCTCCCGACCTCCTGTCCACTTGACAGTGCGCGAAGATCCCCCAGGACAGAAGTGGCGTCACCATGGTCAATCATTGGTGACTCAGCCCTTCTGGCTGGCCACTAACCCACTGGTTCTTCCACTGGGGACTCTTTCCCCCTCTCACCACTCCATCTGGACTTCTGCACCCTCCACTTAGGAGTGGCACTGCCAGACACCAGAACCACTGGAGCTCCGTTTACAGATGCTCCAGGTTCTCTAGACACTGGGAGATCCCCCCTCAAAATGACCTACCAGTACAGCTTAGGTCCCGAACCTGGTGTTCCCTTAAGGAACCCTCCAGGCCCTGAGGCTGGGTTTCGGGCACCTTGGGACAGGCAGCCCCACACTCACTCCTTCTCCGCAGAGACAGGACGCGAGCCCCTACACCCCTCCCACTACACTGGGACCTAGCTGGGCTACTCTGAACCTCTTCCACCACGCAGGTCCGGAAGATACCGGAGCCACTCCTTTTAAGATCACTCCCAAATGCCTCTTCAGATCCTCTAACACGCAGCCAGAGGTCTGCCTCCCTTGCAAGTTCCCTGGGATCAGAGAACTCACACCCAATCATCCAGTGCATCACAACACTCATCCACACTCCCCCCAAGACTGGTGAGACCGTTCACACTACTGACAGCACAACGTCACAACCGAGTCAGACTCAGGTTTACAAAGGAAACCTTGGAAAATCACCTCTGGACAACTGAAATTAAGGCAATATCATATAAAAGGCAGATCGTGCACCATACATATACCCATTACACAACACAACACAGCATAACATAGCATAAAATAACATACATTAAATAATAGAACATGCATAACATAACATTCATAACATAACATACATTACATAACATACATTACATAACATACATTACATAACATAAATTAACATAACAACAATGAATTCCTATTTAGTGCCATATTCTTCTCGATTACTAGTAATTTTACAGCCTGCTTTAACTCCAGAATGAGTCCAAAAGCGCTAAATCAATCACACATTGGTCCAAACTTCTCTCACAGACCCACCATTCTTTTAAACCAGGACGGAATCCACTAAGGGTAGGATTATTAGTCACTCCATAAGCCAGGACTGAAGGGATCTATTATAAGCAACACACAGTTTGTCCCCAAATAGAAACAGGTGGCATGGAACTGACAAACCAATCCTCCTCAGCTGAAGGTCCAGGAAGATGACGTCCAATGGATTAGCTACTCAGAGCTCCAGCGCTTCCTTCAAATAGTGCAATGGACTTATGGGGCGCCAACCTCCACACATGACAATGACGATGACGCCACAATAGCACACTATATCCAATGCAGCTCTAGACAGTGTAAAGCCTCTTGGCTTCAGGGGACCAATGGAAGATTAGAACAACATTGTGCTTCTCCCATCCCAGCAGCACACTCAAGCTCATTGGGAGAGAGCCTGAACAGCACCTGCACTATCCCACTTCTGGCTCGTAAGCCTGTTAGGAAGCTTGGACAGTTTTATATTGCTTTACAAGGGTTCTTTTGGCCCACAAGCAGTCATCCGAAGATCAGTTTTATTTTCCATTACGAGGTTGATCGCCTTATAAAATTACTTTGGCACGTTTGATAATTAATAGCGTATTTGCCGTCCAAATATCACCAAAAAGAGGAACATTTCAGGAGTGCTTCTTTTCCCAGAATCTTTTTGCCCACTTTATTGAGCCCTTAGCTCAATTTATTCAGTCAACAGAAAATATCTAGTCCCCATTGACTGAGATCTCTAAATGAAAACTCTATGCAGACAACATCGCTCTGTTTTAAAAGGTGGACCTACAAACAGTTATTCATTCAGCTTTAGATGCTGTAAAGCTCTCTTTCAGACTGGGGGGTTCTATGATTTTTATTATAAAACACTACTAAAGGGGCCTTACACCCAACACTCAGACAGAATTATAAGATGAAGCACACAAGATATCTAGAAGACGATTATTTTGAACACCTAGACCTTCAACTGTTGAGAAAACTAAAGATTAGTTTCTCCAATGGAATGGCCCGCCCTTACAATAACCAGCAGGGGTCATTGGTTTGTATGTCAGTTTTGCCATCATTTTCATCCTACCTGCTGCCTTCACACAAACCAGTATTTTTTAATAAAATGAATGATCTCATTTTGCACATAATGAAGAAGCGTAGATATAGACTATGGTAAAGCACACAGGCACAAGTGGCCTTTTTTATCACTGATTTAACACCATAATGATTTTCTTCTTGTTTTATGATTTGTACTCAATGCTTTTATCATATGCTCATTGCTGGTTATTTGTTGATAGTTTGTATATTCATTAAAAAATACATTAAAAAAACAGCCATCCGAAGCATGTTCAAACTTAATACATTATAGATTTTTGTCAGTCTTTGTGCCCGGTTTCTCCTGCCAAACGCTCCATTCTTGGACATTTCCAAAGACAATGGACTTTGTTACGAGGCCTTACTGTGCTGGGAAACCAGGCCCTGGCCTTTCAAGTTCATGAGGTCTTGTTAAGGCTATCTAATGAAATCTGAAGACTTTTCTCTTGGTCCTAGGGGAGTTGATGGCAGTTTCGTGGCATGTATGTTATTTACCACGGTGTTGTAGTCTCAGGAAAACTCCACTCCAAATGGATAACCAATCTATTCCCTTGGCGTTCAAGGGTAGCTACTTAAAGCTTTAAGATGATATTAGGAACTGTGGATGGCTACTTAAGACCACCTCACAGTGTCTGGGAAGGATCCTTGCCTACGTCGAAGTTTGAGAATTTAAGGCAAGTATCTCTAAACACTTTTTTCTTCTGACAAATCTGTTGCCTTAAAGAAGATTCAATTTTTCACCTTACACAGAATCTACTGGACCCCACAAAAATTGACCACGTTGACCAAGCATTTAGTGATTCAATGCAGGAAATGTGAAATACTTGTAGCAAATGATATTCACATTTTTTTAAGTTGCACTGCCTTTACCACTTTCTAGAGACACGTTGTATCGAGTGGTTTACAAAGTATGCAAGATTGCATAGTTTTGAGCTTGCTGCAGCCAATGTTTGTTTTAATATCAGGGAAATCAACACTAAAAAACAGCCCAGCAGATCATAAAACAGACCCACAACTAGCCAAAACACAACGGCCCACACACTGACTTATCAAACCAGCCCACAGGCACTGCCTGATTGTCCTATAGGCCAATCCGACCCTGTCAGCGGTCCACTAGATAGCCTTGTGGTACGTAGATGCCTGCATGCAAGCCCAGATGCCTACCACAATGCAGCCGCAGTAACCTGTGATATGGCAAGTGTCAATAAACACATAAACTTCCAACAGAACATATTAGACAGAGCACCGGAGACCTGATTCACAAAGGTAACTTACACTTTTGAACAAATTTGACTTTGGAGAAACGTCACTACTTTTTAGCTGTTCACAAACTCTTTTATGTAAATTTATGATTTTTTCCTATTCACAACGGTATTTCACGAGTGTCTTATGACTGCTGAGTCTCCTCACTCATGGCGGAGACTCCGCACATAAAAAGATAGGACTGCCCTATCTTTAATGTGGGGAGTCTCTGCGATGAGTACGGAGACGTTACAAGTAGTATCTTTCTGACACATATGCGCGCACAGGACACAATAGTTGTAACATTCCTGCACAAGTGTATAGAGCTTCTAGTCTGAAAAGATAACCCTAGGGGTGCATGTGAAATCACTATACTATCAATAAGCCGAACCAATAGCAGAATGTGTGCAACAAAGGCGCCAATCACATGAAAGAACATTAAAACTGTCAATACTGTCATGGCTGTCCTCAACTTTTGTCTGTCTTCGATTGGCAGCCGTGAATGCTGCACAAGTCACAGTGGTCAGAACCATTTCTGTACAACATTTTGAGAATCAATACTATAATATGCACTAGATGGACACATACCGCATTCTCCTGCTACAAGGCAGGCCTCACATCCTTTCAGAATATTCAGAGATTTTGATTCCATCAACTATGAGTAGGCAGAGAAGTGAGCATGGTTAGGTCATGGTTATGCCAATGGGAGGGCATCTGTGCACTCGAGGGAGCTCTGGGCCAATAGGAGAAAGCTTCAACGGAAGAGGCAGAGTTAAAGTGCTGTGATTGACAGTGGATTGGATCATGGTCCAAAACATAAAACTACCAAATTGATTTGGTTAGTATGGAAGCTGATGGAAACACCCTGGTGACTGTTGAGTCACTCATGGCCTGGACTGGAATGGCCATTGGACTGGCATGGTTTGTCTCTAGCATGGGATCACTCGTAAGATTTTCTCTGGTGTCGCTGCCTCTAAGTTCTTACGGCTAGCCGACTTTGAGGTGCGAGTCATCCAGCCATGTAGGCAAGCCTGTTCCTTTTATTATACCAGCAGCACTCACTCTGGGATCATTCTGCTTGCTAACTTGAGGCCAAATGGTAGAACTCTGTATTACTAATGTCAGTCTTTGGACCTTGAATATCCCAGAACCCGTCTGCATGTTTCCACATAGGAATGTGCGTCTTGCACATCTATTGCGCACTTCCAGTCCAGTCAATGTCTCTCCAGCTAGAGCAACACCCTCAGCTATTCCTCCCTGACCATTTGTTTGCTATTTTAAGGTTGACATGGTGTCCATATTCCTTCTTTAAGTCTCTGTTCTTGACAAGGAGATAGCAGGGTTAATTCTCTGGTGTTTTGCAACCTTCCTGCTTCTCTCCTTCAAAGGTGGCATAGTTATTGAAACAGTGGTCCTTGTAAAGATGCCTGCAGGAACATTTTAATGAGTGGGCATGAACTAGAGTGTGCATCCATTTTGCATCATCTCCAAGTGCCATTTGACCTTTTTTGTGCTCTCTCAAATTGGTAGATGATGTGAGATCTTTCCTTCCACAGCAGTGGTTGGCAGTATTAGACCAAGTCATTTCTTGACGGGAGGAGGCTTGACAAAGACTCATGATGCCTACATATCATCCCTGCCCTCAGTTAGTTCCTTAGTTTCTTGACAGCATGGCTTCTCTAGTTGCTGATGCTGTTGAGAGTATTGTGACCATTGCAATGAGAATGCCTGAACCCACTGCGGTCAGAACCCATTCCATAGCATCTGGGACACTGGAGTCCTTGTCTGTCTTAAAGTGACAGTGTGAAAAGTTTAATCTAACAAGAGTGGTGCCTGTCTGACCGCACTTACTGCTTTATATTGAACATTTGAGAATTGGAAAGGGATGTCCAGCCTTTGGCTGATATACATCGTTAAATGATTTAACTTGCATTTGCCAAACAAAAAGAAAAGAGAAAATGTTGTCTTTTTAAATGTCTATTAGATTTAAATAAGCATTAGTTAAAAAAAAAATTGGAAAGAGAAATTTATTTTTTAAGAATGTTGTTGCATATAGGCAGAGATGTGCAACAATTATGAATATCGGAGATCTCATGATGGAGAACTGTACCTCGCTGGTCAAACATATCACATAGAGAGCGTTCAATCTCATGATGGAGAACCGTGCCTTGCTAGGTCATACAAAACATGTTTGGACAGTGCTCGATTTAAGAGCTATGTTCAAACTCACTGAACACACCTAAGACATGTGAAGTATGTCCCGGAAGCGGTCTCACTAGGTTGTCTACTAAACTAGTACACAGTGTTATCACTCGTCTCAACCACAGAAGATCGGACTGGACATTAACTTCGCTGAGCAAATGGTCAGATGGACAGCACCATGAAAGGTCCAGACCAGGTCCTCTACTAATTTAGGGCGGCATTCAGCAGATAATTGCAGACCCTCTCTTATCCCCTACCTAGCCATGGTCCCCTCTGCAGAGATAATCCCATGCATGATCCTTCAAGACAACAACGTTGCTGAGCCTGAGTTAAGGATCGGGCCTCCAGTGTTGCCACATGGCTCTCCCGCAGTCATCCATATAAACAATGGGACGAGAACAAGAGTTCTTGTGCACCAGACCACATGGGCACAATCAAATTCAGCAGCACATGCAGAGGAGAGCCAGCCTAGACTGAAAACTGACCTGGTGGCGACTGGCATCCCAATCTGCCCAACATCTCGTTGACCCGAGGAGCACAACAAATGTAATTGGCTAATGAAGCTACAGTCCAGCTACATCAATACATAGAAGGTAACAGTGGTCTAATTCAACCTACCGTTTCGGCTGGAAAACATTCAGCCTTTGAAACTTCAACAGGAGACCTGAGATGACAACACAGATGCCAACAATGGTGTGGTTCGCAGTGCTTCACGTTAGCCAGCCATCCAACGGTCTACAAAACACCACATGGTAGTTCGCGTGTACACTTACCATGGTCATTAGCAAATACAAATATATTAAGGCCGATCATCATTTGCGCCAGTTCATCGTAGCGGCCGCAGTGCTCCCCTGCTCCATGCACGACATACACCAGGGCCCTAGATGGAGTTTCAGAAAGGAAACAGATATTAACAAATAAACAGACTTAGTAAACATGTCATTATCAATGCCAAATGTGCACACTTTAGACATTTCCAACAAATGTATTTCATGCCTTTACACAGACAAAATGTAGGGCTATCAAAACAGACATTCAAAGAATATGACTAGAGCGGTGGCTTTTAGGTTTCATCAATGGAGACAGAGAAATGCACATGTTTGCATTGACCAGCATGAAAAGTTGTTTTAGAGAGAACCCGGCTTCCTCCTCCTCTAAAGGGCGGGCATGTGGACCAGCACTAGGGTACCAGGGCGAGTTTTGTTGATGGTGGCGACAGTCTCCTTCCGAGGAGGGCCATTATTAGCAACCAGAGGCTGTGTGCTTCATTAACCAAAAATGTGGTATTTCATGCATAGCCAGTTACTGAAACAGTTAGGGCAGCAGAGCGCTCAGCACACAACCATGGAGCAGTGGTTTAACAGCATTTCAAGCTTGTCTGCAGCTGCTCCCTCGTACCATGGGGGCCCTGAAGAAGACCCCATGAGATCAGCTGCAGTCACACTGCTGTAGCCCTTGAAAAGGTAATAGCTGTAGCGCTCACTGGAGGCCATGCTGGTTGACACAGTGTATCATTGCAATTCAGGTCATTCGAACATTGGAGTGTCAAGGGCTCCAATGAGGACAATGGAGGGGCTCAGGGCCAATAATGGCTGCTGCAGACATTCTGCTCCAGGTCTGTGTGTGTTTCTCCTTCTTTCTTTGACAACCTTCTACCCACGCTCTGGGCACCAGGACTCATTTTGTATCAGGAGACACTGACCTAAAGCAAGAGAGAGAGAGCGAAAGGTAGAAAAGAGAGGAAGAAGGAGAAAGAGAAAGATTGGAAAACAGGGAGTATGTAGGGATGAAGCAGAGCCTGCAAGAATGAAATGAAGAGACCAGGGGCGGCGTCGCCCCACGGCTCTTTGAGCAGGAAAAATAAAATGATAATAACGTAGTTATTATCATTTTATTTTTTGCAGGTTCGGGGCTGGGTTAGGGCGGGCGGGGCCGGGGGAGTGGTTTGCGCACTCATATTGCGCATGACTGCTTTGCCGGCCGTCTTGGCCAGACAGTCATGCGCACTTTTCATGTTCCCCACCAGGCTCTATGGCACAGCCTGGTGGGGAACATGCCCAGGCACCCAGTCCCCATCTGAGCGTCAATCCACGGCGCTTAGACCATTGCAGCGTTGTGATTGGCTTAGAGGAGCCAATCACAACGCAGGACTGCAGCATTGTGATTGGCTATGGGGAGCCTGCGTGCTTCCTGGTTCCGGGACTCGCTGGAGAAGTGGAGGAGAGACGTGGCCGGCAGAAGAGGTAAGTGGTTTATTTATTTTTTTGTTCCCCCCTCCTCCCCCACGCAACTCTCCTTCCCACTCACCCCTCCACCTTCATTCCCTGCCAGCTGCTACTGGAAGGGACAGGAAGCGCAGGTTGCCACAGAAAGAGGCGTGATGGGTCAGGACAAGGCAACCTTGGCATACGGCAAAACTCAGCAGTGCTGGCAGTGGACTCCTAAGAAAGACTTTGCCTGAGCTAATATACACTTGATAAGTTTGAAGGGCATTTCGGAGTAAAACGGAAAAGTGATAAACTGAAAATACTGGTGAGGACAACTGTTAACTGCACCAACATGGAGCATCTTTTTGTATAGCTTTGATGTCTTTGTCCATCAGTCAGGTGGACCACTAGAAAAGTTCCCATGTTTGGCAAAGTGGAGGCAGAATGTTTTTATGGGCAAAGTAAACATTTGTAGTATTAGACATCTTCTATTGGTACACATAATTTATTAATCACCATTTGTAGTTCCCAAAGGATTCAAGTTGAACCCACTGATGAGAGAGTGAGATCCCATCTCTTGTTTAACCCCTAAAGCACCAACGGGAAATAAAAAAGGAAGGTTCAAAGCACTATGACATTCACCTCTAGGAGCTTTGTGAAGCACCTTTATGCTAAGAGAAAGGGACCTCTGCACTGCAGCAAAGCATGCCTAGACTTTAGAGCTCCCCTCCAGGGGCCTGGTGTAGACATAGACACAACGATACCTTCTACTCAGTCAGAATTTGTGTAGGAGTACCCAGTATTTGTGTATGAGTACCCCCAGGAGCGAGGGACGCACATCATCTAGGTTCACAAATTCTGCATACCCTTTCCTGGCACTAAATGGGCACCACCTCCTGTGTGGTAGAGATTTAGCCCGTGCGCCAGGGTGCTTTTGCACACGCTTCAGCCATGTGAAGCCTGGCATGAGCAAAAGGATTTCCTCATTTGCATATGGTCACTCCCCCAGTACAATTATGAATTGATTTTTGTGAAACGTAGATCAATTACAAGACAGGGCCTGAATTTGCTATTACAGAAAGAACATTACAGCCAATTAGTAATGCTCTGTGCCATCTTCAAAGTGCAGACTAAAGATGCGAAAATTACGAAATCCTTAGGTACACTTAAGTAACTACTTCATCACAATAAAAACAAGAATCGACAAATGCATTAGATCTGAGTTCGGCAAGCTGGTGTGACAGCCATATACTTTTAAATGAAAAAAAGAATTAATTGTGCTTAATTGAAAAAAAGTATAAGTGCTTCCTAGCAGGTAGGTGTATTTAGATCACAGAGAGAAACCCTTAGTAAATTTAATGCACATCAAAGAATATATTATTGTATTTGACACAAAGAAAGGCACTGTTGTCTTTGAATTACAAAAACCTGAAGGCATGGTTTAAAAACATAAAGATGACAAAAAGATAAAGAATGGAAAGACAAAAAAACAATTGACAAAGTAAAGTAGTGGCCCAGCAGCCCTGGCATTGAAGTGTGCTTGTTTTTTAGGTGGTCGTGAACATGTGACCAAGAAAGAAATTGACAAGGCAGCCAAATGGCTGAAGTGGGCTGATCCTTTGGCCCATTGTGAATGATGAGATGAGTGAAAGCAAAATGTGAATGACATTTGAACAAACTAATGGATAAAGAGGATTGACCCAAAGCCCTTTTAGTTGTATTTACATGTAGGTATTTCATATTTATACTTTTTTATATTACATGAGGCAGGAAAAAAAAAAGGTAAAGCTGTATCAACGCCAGACCTAAAAACGATGTTCACCCAACTGCCTGGTCCTAAAAAATCTCCACTTAATATTCAAACCTTGTCCTACCAAAAGCACTTCCCAAAGACACCTAGGTAAGACCATTGCAGCCACTCCGACATAAAAACTGCTTTCACAAGAGCATCTGACAACTCTCAGATGTTTCATCTAACAAACAATTACTGAACAAACATGTCTGGAATGAACATATGGACATTGCAGAAGTTTATAAGTTCCAGGAAAAGATGTTCAGATGCCCAAAGCATCTCTGTAGTTTCTCAGAACTAAATGGGTTGACCCTTCTTGCGAATGTCTGCTTTTGTGGCAGTGATGAGGACGGTTCTAGCTCCCAGGCACAGACAGTATCACAAGGGCACTGACTTTGAGATCTCAGACTCATTACAGGGACATGAGGGCGGTGGACGCTTCTGCTCATGAGCAATAAAGGCTTTAGCAAGTGCGAAAATCAAAACAGGGCTTCGACAATCATGAAACGCATGGAAAATAAAGTGCTGCTCTGATGGAGCCAAAGTTGTAAATAGGTGGCCCTTGGCTTTGTTTAAATCAAATAATTTAATTCGCAAGTGTTATTCAACAAGTGCTACCTCACACCATCATTTTTAGATTCCTGGAAGGGATCCATAAGACTTTGTTGTCAGATCCTGTTCTGGGGGCTATAGGGGCTACTGAGCCTCAGCCGTGGGGGCTGGGGTTGTTTGCCTCCTATGTACCGCGATCTGTCCTACTATGGCAATGATGCAGTGGCACAGCTCTCTCGTCACACTTCGTGGATGCAGACGCACAAGCTGTTGGTACCGCGATTCCCGACACGAACCGCTCATCTGTAGAGAGTGCTCGGCCATTTCCTCGAGCACGCGGATTGCTCTCGTCACCCTTTGTTTTAAGATGGACTCTCACATCGCCAAGGTTAAGATGTTCCTGGATCTCCCTGGACAGTCACACCTCCTGCAGCGATGGCAGTCTCCTTCCTTCTCTCAGAAGGCAAGTTGGCTTCCAGGTGTTCAGGTCACGGGACAGCTTCTTTATTCCAGGCAAGACTCCAGCAGATGTACCGTCACCTCTGAGAAGCGCTGCCTGTCTGGCAGACACCAGTCCAAGCTGCACAGCATTTCTCTAAGTACTCTGTGGAGAACTATCTTCTCTGGTCAAAAAGCACTTGGAAGTTGAACCACAAGTGGGTCAGCGGTTCTCACTTTTATACAGTGAAAGCTAACGGAAGATGTGGATTCCAAGTCTGCACTTTCAGAACTGTTTTGGGGTGGTCTTCCTTTTAATTGTCCTGTCGAGGTTATTCCCCAGACACAGCCTTTGTGTAGAGAGATGCTCTACACAGCATGGTAGTATCCAGCCTGGAGTACCTATAGTAGAGGCACAAAGAGACGTGCGCTTTCTTGTTGTCTGCAACTGGCAAACTCAAAGAGCCATATTGAACAGTGATCTGAAAGAGACCAAAGGCAGGCTTCACCTAAAGGCCCTTCTCTCCCACACTTCACCCCACCATTCACCAAACTGCAGCACTCAGGAAGGCCAATCCGCGGCTCCTCTCTGCACTAGGACCTAATAGAATTTTTAAAGGAGCCTTGTCTCCTCTTTTCCCAATTCAATGTCTAGGTCTCCTCCCTCCAGCTTCAGGACTGTCGGCAATAAACTTTCACTGACTGGGAAAACAACTGCACCTCCAACTTCTGCACATTGGAACCTGTAGGCCTCCATTACTGTGGTTCACCCACACACACAATGAATGTACCACACAGGCCACATACATATACTTGCATAACATACACTTGGGATGTTAGTGCTAGAATCTGGGCTAGCGCATGGGAATGGAACTTTACACAAGGCCAGTAGACGTCCATTTTAGTATCACAGGTGACAGGTCTGGTCAGAGCTACCTAGCCACAAAACACAGGATGCTGCAACCACCGCCCTACATGCTAAACCCATGCCAAGGGTGGTATTTGTCAAACAAATCAGGGCACACTTGGCGAGCCCTTACTGGTCATGTAATAGGTCCAGAACCTCACTAGTGTCAAGGGACAGGCCTAGACCTTCATGCAAACAGTAGATTAGCTTGAGGCAGGGGCCAAGATAAAAAGACTGGATACCAGAAACTCGTATTTGTGCACTCAGGGGCAGGTTAACACAACAGTACACCTTGCAATGGACATTCCCGTCCCAACAATCAGCTAGTAATTCTCCTCAATGCTGTGGCAAAAGGGTTTGCCTTATTACCAGTGCCATAACAAAACATGAGGGTGCCCCCCTGCAAAGTACATGAAGGGGGGCCACCATGTCCTGACCCAGTCAGGACCTCTCAAACCCACCCATGCACAGTGCACCGCGGGGGCTGCGGGGCTATTGTTAAACCACTGCTTATTACTTCTGGATGACCTACAGGAATGGGCCTCAAACGGTAGACATATGTCATGGCTTAAGTCTGGTTTTAGGCAAAGTCAGGTAGCCTGTAGAATGTAATATCATTGGACATGCTAGTTAATAAGTGTACACGCTTACAGTCCAACCGTCTTTACACGTGCTTCTTGATTTTAGGAGGGCCTTTGACAGTACAGACGATGGCCGAAGATGGGCAAAAGTGTCCAACTGGGACATCCAGTTTAAACTTTTTATATCTATTCACACCCATTCAGCTAAAGTTTGGAAACAATTCCGCCTATAGATATCAGGAGACAGCATGAGGGCCCCCTAACGTAGATGGAAGCTCCTTGTTGATATTGCAGTACGCTGAGGATACTGTTTTGCTCGACTTAACGAAAAGAGGAGTACAACATCCTCTTAATAGTTATGGCGCCCAATGCAAGGAAAACCATCTGACAATTGACCGTGCAAAATCAAATGTTGTAGTATTTAGACGACATCAAGTTAAGACTACCAGATGTTCCTCCACTGAGATAAGATTAAATGTACTCTGACCTATAGATATTCAGGGGTGGGCTATCATGAAATGCTCATGCAGCTGATTTAATTTCTTGTTCTGCTCCAATAAATTTTCCTATGAACCATCTATCAGAGCGCCCTTCTGGTCCATCTTTAAAACCTTTGTTATAGACAAGAGGAGCTAAATTCCGCCCAACCTTTAAAATGGGGTTAGGAATCTGGGATTAGGGTTGGACCGCACCCAACTTCAAGTGCTTTGACCTGTTTTTGGCCTTTGAGCCAACTCCATTGACATACAGATTAGGCAAGAGTATTGTCTGCTGAAGCAGGCCTTGGTGCTTTATGGCACCTGTCTACAGGTTTGGTTCTGACCCAGCAGCGGAGGAGGGGACAGTAAGAGCAAAACAAACTTTATAAACACTTACCTAATATCTCATGGATTGAAAGTTTTGGTAAGGCGCTCATTGAATTAGAACGAACTGAAGTCTGTGTTGTGAAGCCTCTAAAGTGATTGTATACATATATTAAAAGGTCCCTACCTCCAAAAATGAAGGCTATCATGTTTAATAATGATTTAAATAAATGTAAAGGAATGAATTCACCAAGGCAAGTTGGTTATTAATTCTTATCAACAGGAACAATATCGGTCCTATCAATTCAAATCCTTTTGGTTGAAGTGGTGAAATAGAGGACTCATGTTACAGGCTTGGTTTGTTTGATCTGGGAGAAATAAGCCACTGGCGGCTGCTGAACAGGAGTGGTGTGGCGGGGGAGGGGGGCGGAAAAGAAAAAAGAAAAGATGACTTACCTGTCGGCCGCCGTCTCTAGTCCGTCCTCTTCTGTTCCTCTCAATCACAACTCAGCTGTCATGCTGTTAATAGTGTTACCATCATGACAGCAGCATCGTGATTGGTCTGAGCGGCCTGGTTTGCCTAGGACTGTTCTCCACCCTGCTGTGCAACACAGCCAGGTGGAGAAATGCCAAGTGCACATGACGGTCTGTCCGTCCTAAGACGGCCGGCCAAACCGTCATGCGCACTTATGGCGCCCACCACTTCTCCTTTATGCTGGCTGCTGCTGTCCATCGGGATAGCACAACCCCGCCCCGGCCTGGCTCCGTAAATGATAATAACCTTGCGTTATTCTCATTTTATTTTTCATTGTTACACTGCTCACAGAGCAGCGGGGCAGCGCTCCTCCGCCTTAATGGAGGAGCCGCCAGCCTCAGATTTATTTTAAAATCAAGCTTTTGTGCCAATTCTGTACTTATGCAAAGGAAAGGTAAACTTGAGAAACATATTCTGCATAGATTAACTAAGTATGCTGGTTCTAGCAAGTGAAAATTATCTCACAAAGAGAAAAAACTGCTCACATGCATGCAGAATCAGAATATACTTTGCAACTGTTGTGCAGGGGGCAAATTGTGAACTTTGCTTCAGAAAAAAACTTTGCACACCCCTATTTGAGATCAATGTTCATTCCTCATCACCTCGATCAGAGCATTTTGACAAGTCCTGTGTATTTTATGAACTTGCAAAGTGGTAGAAATCCCTGTTTGAGGCTGGTTTATACCCAATAACTTTAAGAATATGCTAAAAGCAAATGTTTGTGTTGGTAAAATTATAAGAAAACCATTGAACTTTAATGCAGTTGTTTGCATCATGGCTTATCGCCCTGCTGAAGGCAG
The DNA here is from genome assembly GCA_963921515.1 of Calotriton arnoldi. Classification (NCBI taxonomy): domain Eukaryota; kingdom Metazoa; phylum Chordata; class Amphibia; order Caudata; family Salamandridae; genus Calotriton; species Calotriton arnoldi. The sequence goes on from CAWUFW010003352.1 coordinate 728,138, forward strand.
GTAAAGGGAGAACAGAGAAGAGAGAAACTACAGGCTGTCAGGAAAGCCACTAAGGTGTTGAAAGTAGCAGCCTGAGTCACCCCTTCAAGAACTCAAACCTGCAACATGCAGGACACACAGACATTTGTGCAGAAGGAGCCGCTGACCCCATGAACCATCTCACTTTGCCGACATAAGGGGCGCTGCCACCACTGGAAGCATACACATAACTCTTCCATGTTAAAAAGAAAAGCAATTTGCAAAACTGCACTCTGGCAACTAAAGAAAATGGTTCTAGCAACTGAAGAAAGTGCAACACAGGCTCAATAATGTCCTGTACAACCAGCTTTTAGTTCCTGTAGCGCACGTTATATTAAACTACTGATGGTCTGCAATGGTAAAAAAACATGAGTGCTACCCTTCTTTCAGCTTTAGAAATGGTTTATTACCATAACGCTTTAGAGTGTGTCTTTAATTGTTCTAGGTCCATGACAAGACAGTATAGACATGAGATACATATGTAGCAGCTTAAAAGCTTGAAAGGAATGTGTATCCTTTTTAGATACTTTCCTGAATGCCCATTAGGTTTTCTTCAGATCCATTTAAATCAATCCCTCAGCATACAATCTCTCCTGCAGATCACACTGATATCTTCACAGATGCCCGTCTTCACTCTCAGCAACTTCTCAGATCGAACCATTGAAAAGGATGGATTGATTTAAATGACCCTTACATGACCTCCCCTCTTCTGGGGTTTTAGAATTAAACCTCCATCAGTAGAGTATGTACATGCATGCTTGTAGATTGTAAACCTAGGTGGGAAGAAAGGGAGCGTTGGCCAATGAGCGGGAGCCCAAGAGGATGACATAGGTCATCTGTAATGAAGAAGTTACCAGAGAAGTAATACCCTAGGCGGATAAATCCTCCTTGCAGAGATGTGTCTTCAAACTCTTTCTGAACTGCAAGGGGGTTGAAGAATCTCTGCTGTTGGAAGGGATATTTTATCAGATCTTATGCACATGGACAAGACAAGACCTGTTTTTCTGCTCTTGCACTTTTTCCTCTTTAGCCTGGTGATAATTTAGCTTCTCGTGTGGTGTTATCTGCCTACAGTAGCTAGTTTCCTTCCAGGTACACTGAAGTGTCGTTTCTGATTGTCTTGTAGGTGATACAGCTGATTTTGAAGGCAAGGAAGGCAAGTAGGGGGAACCAATGTAGCTGCTTCAGTGTTTGGGGTATGTGGCGGAATTTCTCCGAGCCCTTGATATGATGTGCTGTGGCGTGTCAGATGTCTTTGTGAGGTGCCAGAGTGGCTTCAGGTAGGTCACAGAGCTCAAGACTGAAAGGGCCAGGGATTGCAAAGTTGTTCTGAAAACAGTTTTGGGAAGGAAGGGTTTTAGTTTTTTGAGGTGGGAGAGTTGGTACCGTACTGTTTTGATTTTTTGGTGATGTTTTATTTGAAGGTGAGCTCTGTGTCGAAGGTTGATCCAAGTGATGTTGCTTTGTCTGCCAGCTGCGGGGTGAAGACATCTAGGTTCATGTCAGAAAGCCGGGTTGGGTCTGTTGTTCTCTGGAGGTCTTCAAGATTAGGTGGAACTCTGTTTTGTGTACATTGTGAATTACGCTTAAAGTAGGTACTTAACATTCAATTAACTTGAGGCTGGTTTTCAGTTGCTGAATGTTGTTGCTGTGCTTATGGATCCCAGAATTTCGAGGCAGATGTTAAAAAGGATGGGAGAGAGGATGTATCCGTTTGGTACTCTGCAGAAGATGCGGAATCTTGGAGATCCTGTTCGTAGGAAGTGCTGAGACAGAAGGTGACCGATTATGGGAGCGTGTCAGAGAAGCCCATGCGTGTGTTTCCAGAGTGTGGACTGATGCTTGGTGGTCACAGGCCGTGTCACAGTTGAGGCCAATCAGAAGGCAGTGGTTGTTTCTGTTGTTGATGAGGCGAATGTGACAGACTGATGAGTCTGCGTAGATGAGAAGAAGGTGCTATCTCAGTGAGTGTGTGTGTGCTAGTGAGTGATAGAGGGATGAGGCTGGATGTGTAGCAAGGGTGTTTGTGTGGTCTGTGGGTGAGTGTGGGTATGCTGCATGCTGCAGTGAGGGTGAGACACATGATAGTGAAGGCTTACTTGCAGGCCACAGGATCTGTCCTCAGGCTCTTTCTGTACTCAACATGCCTCGACAAGTGATGCCCTTGTCTGTGTGCACCTTTAGCTGTGGACGCCTGCGTGGTCAGTCGCTTAGTGGGTTTGACTGATAAAGGGGAGAAACCGTGGATTAGGCAGGCTGGTGGAGCTTGTCTGCTGAGGTCACCAGGGGAGGCTGCCAGGTGTTCTGGGGTCATCTTCAGTCTAGTGGTGTTGATTGACCATATTACAGGGCCCAAGTGGTGGGAAAGAAGATGTCTGGTCCAAATTGGGCAGCCGGCAGAGAGCTGATGCTCATGTCACCAGTGGAGCCTATGGGAGTTCTAGGACGATCATCTGCCTAGTATCTGGTGAATGGCCAATATAGAAGACCACAGCCACAGAAACAAGATTTGCAGTCCAAATTCAATAGGGAAGACTGGGCGCTGCTGCTCATGTCACCTGCGGAGGCCGAAAGGTATTCTGGAGTGACTCCGTAGCTTTATGAACCTTCATTAGATACTACTCATAAAATTCCTAGGTGAATTACAAAACATTTTAAACTTACACAAAAGTGTAAGTTTACTTTTGTGAATCAAATCCCATGTGTTTGAAGTCTACCTCCACAGACCTGCATCCATGGCTTTCTTTACTTACTGCACTAATTTGAATCTGTCATTCGTGGGGGCTTTGGAGGGATATCAGATGGGTAGGTCCCACTCAAAAACCAACCGTTCCCTACCCAAATATTTTGCATTTACTTCTCAAGTCAAGTAGATCACATTTAGACATTTCTATCAGCGACTTGTTAACCAGAGTTATAAGTTCCGTCCCGTCACCTCTCATGCAAACACCTCATGAGGTGGGGGCTCTGCAATTATCAGCCCTACCTGAAATACATCTTGCTCATCACAGATCCATAAGACATGGGTGTATGTCAGAATATGTGTGTATGTCAGAATATACACAAAACAATTGTCCTAAATAAATATTTGTCCTAAATATTGTTTACAAAAATATTCCACTGGGTTTAGATTTAGTATTATCAATGGTAATGCGGCAATATTTTTGATAAGGTACGCTATTTATGTCAGACAATATTCTGACAAGGATATCCGGGTGCCACACCTAACACCGACATTTCCAAAATGCGTCTCATAAACAGATCATTAAAGGTTCGCATTACACTGTTTCAAACAGGTTGTCCACTCCACTCGAGATATTCCAGCTCTGAGCCACATCTTTGCCTGTGTCCCCAATGACTAGATGACTTTGAGAAGCTGGTGTTGGCTTTGATATTCTTCTCAGGCATCTTTCCCCACGACAGGAGGCAGAGAGAATCAACCCTGCTAGGTGTTCTCATGTGCCGTATCGTGTTGCGCAGAGCTCTGCTACTAGTCACACGCTGAGAATATTTGGTGAGTTCCTTAGAATAAGACGTAATTGCATCACTATAGCGACATATATTCAAAATGGACAAGAACTCATGACTAGATTGTTACAGAGAGGATATCCGAGACGACAGATAAAACAAGCATTTAAGAGAGCAAGATATTATAACCGAGATGCTCTCTTACAAGACAAGAACAAAAAGAAGGTAGAAAAGTTAATTTGTGTCACCAACCACTCAAGCATCAACTTCAAAGTTAAAAGAATCTTTGAAAGAAACTGGAAATACTTAACATCAATGAATAGGATTCAGTACTGGAAAAAATGTTTTTTGCCTACAGACGCAACGCGAACCTGAGGGACAAACTGATACATTCAAGACTAAGTACCAAAACAGAACGATTACAAATGACTATTGGTGATGCCCCATTGGTGAAAGTGAACCATAGATGGGGCACATGTCACGTGTGTGACACAGCACAAGTCACAACCCAATGGGAATATCATGGGCGCTCTGGGCAACTAAAAGATATGACAAACTGCAGAAGCAAAAAACATTGTTTATCTTCTCAGATGCCTGTGTGGTTTGGGCTACATAGGCGAGACAGGGAGGGACTTTCGTACTCAGTATGGAGAACACAAATCTGTGATTAAAACCAAAAAGACTCAGGCCACACTCGTACAACATTTCTTGGCCCTAAAACATTCAGAAATGGACATTAAATGGCTGATTTTGGAAAAGGTGAAACAGAAATTAGGGCGCACCATGATGGAAGTGTGCAAAGAAAGAGAGACCTTTTGGATCTTTTCCCTTAATACGGTCAAAGAAGGGTTGAATGAAGAAATCATATGGAAAGTCACATAAACCATGGCTCTCAACATCTAGTTAGGTTAGATAAGTATTCATCACGATTAAGGGACTTTACCATCGTCTTTAAAATCTCTCCAAAACCTTGTTTGGTATCCCAGACATTTGATCCCAGCACTGTTAGATAGATTAGATCTACTCTATCGAGTAGAGTCATTTTACTATGTATAAACTTGGGGCATCAGTATTTTGCCTTTTGTAGACATATACACTAGGATTGGTGAGACCCATCTGCTTATATCTGATTGACAAACTCTCAACTTGGTAGTTTGAAGAGAAGACATTTACAGCATATGGGTGCTACTGCCACACTTAGGTGAGACCTTGGAGCAGAAACATTGTGGCTTTTACTGCATTTATCTGACATAATCCTTAGCAGTTGGATGACTCGCTCAGGTCACCCTCACATTTCTGATTTAGTACTAGAACATTGCGAACTTCTCAGGAAAAGGTGATGGATGAAAGTTGGTAAACAAAGTACCTCTCGCAATGCGTCTTCTTAGTGGTACCAGTACTAGTTGGTGTCGTGTTTATTTAACAAACCACTACAGTGTTACTTCTCATTGATTTGAACAGATGATATTCGTTCACTCTGACGTAAGCTTTAATACATACAACAACCTTGTCCAAATACGTACAGTTCGTCTTTCATCATATATAGTATCCACAGAATAGGAGCTGTCATCTCTTATCCTGCCCATAGTGGTATGGATCTGATCTCGCTTGCCACGTATAGAGACCTGCCGGGTGTATCTTTGGAGGTCACTCTATGATGGCGTCAAATTTGCCCATTGACGGCCTTTCCCCTTTCTTACGCATGTACCGCATGCGTAGAGGTGTAAGGCTGGACGTCAGCTGTCTTTAAGACTTACGTGAACGCCAGACGCCTGTCGCCATTATCCCTGCGGACCTATCTGTTGGTGAAAGAAGAATTGATCTGTATACTGCAATAGGTAAGATGATGCTGTAGAGAGATCCTGCTAGTATGGTATTTTACTTTGAAATGGGCTCAGTAAATAAAAATATCATAGCCGGGTATCATGCTATCTTCCGTTAGTGACACGCTTCGATACCCTTCTATAAGACATAGTTTCAATTGATAGAACCAGGTCTCATGGCCTTAGCCTAGCCTGAAATATTCAACAAGGTTAGAAAGACCTGGTTACTTTTGTCTCTCTTTATTACATTTGTCTCTTTTTATTCACTATAATTCTGTAAGAACTTTAACCATACTTATACATATTTTCCCCGTTTTCAGCATCTTACGGCAGAGACAATATGGAGGTGCTACATATAAACTATGTTCTCTATCTTAATTAAGAGCAGCAGTAGCTACTTGGACCTTCAATTCTGAGTTCCCATTTAATGTTGACGAATCGGGAGACACTTCATAATACATGCCCATACTCTTAGTAACCCACCATTTTCCGTTTCTTCTTATTTATTTAAAAAATAATTATTTCTCTCAACTTCCAGGCCATCACTTATCTAAACCAGGAGCCTGTAAAGTTGATTTAAACCTCAAGAATGATGGCCCTCACAAGAATATGATTACAACTTACTTAGAACCCGACAAAGGTGATATATAGTGCCTTACTTGATAATTCAGTGAGTCACACCTAGAAGATTTAACTCTAATAGTGCAACTTTCCCTTGTCTCACTAGCTGGGAAACTTAGCGCAGAGACACACCCAAGGGAGACATCGCACTACAACAAAAGTGAGGCCACGCCTCTGAATTTGGGTATGATCTATAGGGATAAGCACACCTAAGGACTTAGGGCGTTTTTGTGACAGTATTAGTAAGTGCCTCTAAACTGCTAAGTGCACTGGTGCATGTGGTGACCTATTATTATTGGAGAAAGCATGATGTACTCTGTGGGCCTATCTATTCGTCCTCTTTTATTCAATTGCTTTTTGTTTTAAAATCACTTTGTGATCTGTAAATAGGACAGAGAGCACACCTTGTATTGGCCTATTGATTCTCTGGGAGAGGGAGCCCTCCTTTCCACACAACAACATTTATTTTCCACTGTGTGTTATGGCACTACACACGTGAACTCACTATAAACGTAAAGGTTTTCTCCAGGCTTCTGGAGTGTGTTCGTTGGTTCCGATTTCTTGCATTATTTGTTCCCAATAGATACATCCCTCCATACCCACTTCTGGATGTAATTATAATACTGTTGTGTGGTCCTGAAGAAGGTGATAGGTTGTATTCTATGCCCACACCGAAACATACGTCGACCTATTGTTGGAAGGTAGATCCCAGCCCACAACACCACAGCGTACAACAATTAATTTGTTATCTCTGCTGAGGCCTGTCTGCATGTATGTGTGATATGGTGGTACGTTAGTATGAATGTTTAGAATGTTAGTGTCTGAGATTGAGTGCATGTTAGAGTGAGAGGAGTGAATACGAGGGGAGTTGGATTCTTTTTTGTAATGGTGACACTCTGTTTTTACAGAAATTAAAAAATATATTTTTCTTGATATAACAGCTAGGTCACAATACATAGAAGGAAATGTTGAAATGTATTTGTAGGGTGTGTAAATAAGCATGCTGTTTTCTAATTAACTTATATGAAATATGAGAAATCTTGGGGAAAAAAACATGAAAAAAAAATAATAAACTTGATCTTTTGAAAAACCTCATATATGTAAATATCTCATTATAAATGGAACAGAACCAATAGCATATAGTTGCTTAATTGAAGAAATACAGGTCTAGTGGGTACCCCCTCTATTCTCTTTTAGTGTTTCTTTCCCCCTGTACCCAGACCTATAAGCACTTTGTTAGGGGGTTACCTTCCTATATTTTATTAGCCACAGGTTGAACAATTTGGTCACTTTCTCAGACAGCTCCCTGAATATCCATGAAGTTAGGCTGTCTGGTAACAGAGCTCTAGGTCCAGAACACCCAGTCCACCTGAAGCTGGTGGAAGTGACACTGGTGGTATGCTGTGTAACGCTACTCTGTGCCGTCCAGCGCTCCACATCAACTAAGCAAGAAAAGTCCTGCTTCTTAAATATAATGGGCCGTAGTACTCAATGCCAGGTTGGCAAAGTTCTAAAGCAGACTTGGGATTACAACCATCTTGGATAGTGCCACTCTACCCGCGAGTGGGAGTCTTCAATAAGACACACAGAAAACAGAACATTTTTGGTTCCCATCTCAAAACTGTCTCACCTGGGGTTCATTATTAAAGAATTCTCTAGATCAGCAGTGTCAAGTGAGATCACATCCGCTTAACCATTTAATTGGCAAAGTTTGTCAGCTTCACGCAACTGTCCAGGAAAAATGAAAACGTTGCCAACTTCATGAAGTTTTCCTAAGTCAATGACATTTTTTAAAAAGTCCCTGAAGGTGGTAGAAGTAAAGTTTGCTAACTTCAAACAGCCCAGCCGCACTAGGCATAACAAAAGCCATTCACAAAGACAAGGCCTGCCCAATTGCCTGCCACACCCCAACATCCTTTCATCCAAGGGGTACAACATCCATTCATCCAAGTGAACCATTTTATTTCAACATAATTGCTTTACTGCTAGCAAGTCTGTTTCTTAAAAAAACAAGAAACATGATGGCACAGCTGAAGGATGCTATTGAGACTCATATATAGCCATGATCTACAGCCATCCCTCACTCTTAACACAAAAAAATCACCTTTTCAAAACTAGCAAAGGCAGCATTGAAAGGTCTGGCATTGGCCAAAAGCGTTCAGGCTTTTTCAATGCTTGTTTTCCTTTATCATGGTTTTTGCAAAACTGTATTGTTGTGGAAGCTGCTGGGCCGTCATCAATTTAAATAAAACATATTGGCTAAAAGCAAAAATATTTTTTAGTCTCAAAAAGCACACATTACTACAGAAGTTCCTGGCACTTATGGGAACTACTTTGTGGGTGGAAGTGCTCCTTGTGAATGGGAAGAATGCCATCACTCAAGCTGAAGTTAGCTAATGGCTGAAGTGGGCTGATCCATTGCCCCATGCTGTACTCTGTAGTGGATGGAAGAAAAATGGGAATGGCAGAATAACATCCAATGGATGAAGAGAGTTGGCTGAAAGCCCCTATAAGTAAGTGTATAATACAAAAAATGCAGACAATAAAAGATACAAGTTTTAAATGTGCTAACCAAGGTAACTTGTTGATGGTTTTAAAATATTTTCACTTTGAGTTCCAAGCCCAATTATTCCTATAAATGTGAATGTGATATATGTGAGGGACAAAATGTGAAAATGACTTCTTTCCAAATTTATATGTGTGATTCAATTTGTGCTCTCAAATTTCGCGCAAGCAATTAGGTGCTGCTTCAGATGCCTATTAAAAGCATGCATGACCAGAGATGTCATACACAGTATCACTTGGTTACGTTTTCCTGATGTGAAGTTAAGGAGTTTGAAATATAAGTGATATAAATAATAGTGCACAGCACCTCCAAGCAACCTAATTCACTACTTATCATTACTGGCTGACAGATATACCTGCAGACATTCACATGGGTGCAGGGATATGTTTCCCTATAATGAGCCAGTCAAGAGTTTAATGTATATATTAAATAAATAATTTCCGGCTGTCTCCCTGTGTGTTCTGTGTGTGTGGACATGGGGTGTGCATGTGTTGTGGGACGCGAGAGGTGTGATGGGGCACACGTGGCTTGGCCCTGCCCAGGACCTCGCGGGCCCTATCACCAAGTCTTTTCAAATCCTAGTTTTACACCTCCAGGTCCACATCACCCTTGTGTTACTTGTGTATCTACCTTCCTTGAGCAACTGGCTGATGTGTGTTACTCAAATCCAGGTTGACCAACCCATGGCACACCCTTGATCTTACTGGTAAGCCACACCGTGAAATCTAACAGATGTGTCTCCCATGACCCCCCTGTCCTGTAGGGCCAAAGCTGATTCCTAGCGCCCTCTTGCAGCCTGGCAATCTGAAGTGATGGCAAAGTGACATTTAGTACACTAAAAAACACCCAAAGCAAACAAGAATGAAGAACAACAGTGCATTCAAAAGCCTTGGTCCATCAACTAACACACATGGTCACCCCTGGATAGGGCTAACTCCAAGCTCACCCCATCACACTACTTCCCTAGGCGTCCAAGCACAAGTGTCGCTTACGCACACTATTGTAAATCGCATCTCACTGTACAACCATGAGTGGGCTTCGAGATCATGAATCTTCTGAAAGTTAGAACCTGTTTAAACTACATCTCATGCCGGAGAAGGGTTACAGATGCAGACACCATGGTTGCAGGTAATGCATCTGAAAGCTAGAACCAGTTTAAACTGGATCTGAAGCCAGAAAAGTGTTCCTTCTGCGGTCACCATGGAAGCGGTGATGATTCTGGAAGTTAGAACCTGTTTAAACTAGACCTCGAGCAAGAGAACGATTACATTTGCAGCCACCATGGCCGCGGTGATGCTTCTGAAAGTTATAGGGTTGAGTTTAGAGTGGACATCATGCTTGTGGGCACTTATGGCCGAGGGCTGAAGCTGGTCAAAGTTCTAGGAACCAGTTTAACCCAGACCTAATGCTTGAGAGGGGATATATGTGTGTGTGCGATCAGACTTTGGAAACCAAAAACCAGGACATTCCACCAACGTAGGAGTAGGTTTGCAATTCTGTATCAAGTGAGAGGCACAGAATTCCTTAATTAACAATGTTCACCAACATAGAAAACACAGGCAGCGAGGCACTAAAGTGTAAATAAATGTAACTTTTACACACAGTGTGATCTGTACTAATTAAATTATTTTCTGCTAAGGGCTGCTATATACTTCTGCACTAGAACACATGAAAACCTGCCTCTCTCTTGTGTTCAGTTGTCCCTGTGTGAACCTGGGCTAGTTTGAGACAGGCATCACTCTGGAAAAGGTTTACATTATTTGTCCCCCACACCTGCGGCTGAAGATACAGCACATGGCCTACTCATCCTCGGCTTTCGAATAACAGATTATCTTTTATCCACCCAGCACGGTCTGCTTTTTCCTAAACAGAAGAATAATTTGTAAAGTGATGGACACTCGCGAACAGATAACACATGATTGCCAATAGACATTCAATTTGAAACAAGCATTGGCAATGCCAATAAGTCTGATTTATGAAGAAAAATGCCCTTTGTGTCATTGATGGGTTTAGGCACTCAAGTCAACATACATGGACTCTGTCACTCATCGTCCATGCATCCATTTATCCATCGAACAACTCATTCTTGTCTTCAATCTCTGATGCAACTGCAATAAAACAAACACAGACTCAACAACATTTTCAAGATAAATTAAAAATAGACAAGTAGAAAAAGGAAAACATGCTGCCATCTAAACTTGGTTGGCATATGTTTGCAATAACAAAACTAAACATGGCAACAAGAGTCCATCTTGCTGAGTTATTGTAAATAGTCTACTGTTGTTTTTAAGTTCCAGCATTTAGAACTAAAGTGTTGGCCATCTTGGAATGGGAAGGCAATAATCCACTATGGACAACACCATTCCATAATGGTCTCCTAGTTTAGAGGAAGTGGCCACATTGGTGCAGCGCACTGCCGATGAAATGAGAGGCAAGCAAACGGCCCACCAGCACTGCCTGGGCAGCTGTAGTCTCCTCTTACGAAATATTAAAATAATACAAAGAAGAGAAGCTAGGAAATAAAAGGGAAACTATAAAGGTAGAAAATTGAAAACTAAAGGTGGATGTGAACGCCTGATCAGAAAACGCTGTCATTCACAGGGCAAGAGAGCCAATGACTGGTGTGGCCTGAGGCAGTAGGCTGTCATTCACAGGGCAAGAGAGCCAATGACTGGTGTGGACTGAGGCAGTAGGCTGTCATTCACAGGGCAAGAGAGCCAATGACTGGTGTGGCCTGAGGCAGTAGGCTGTCATGGATGGAAGACGAGCACAAATGACACTCAGGCAGAGAAAGTAGAACAAAGCTGACCCAAAGGCCCTCTATGTATGGATGTATATGCATGTATGTAATATTAAATGATTTTTTTCTTACAAGGTCTGTCAGGCAGCTAAGCAGGGATTCTAGCAAGAATTATTACACTGCAAATCTACTACCCCAGGGCAGTAACCAACACCAAAATCCTTTCCTACAAAGGTGATCTGCGGCATTTCATGTAACAAAATACCTATCTGTAGGTGTCAGTGCAGAAAAAATGCCAATTCAACCTTAAATGCCTATTGATGTTAACATATGCTTTTCAAACTCAATTAGTCAAGTCTACTGTATTTATCATAACATTTCAATATAAACGGATCAGACCTATGGCATCTGAAATATGTTTTCCTAGTGAACCAATCAGGCATCAGGCTGTTATAATTGACGTATCACCATAACCAACTGAGGCCTCCTGAAGCTGAAGCTTTCCCACCAGGCAACCACCAAGCACCAGTCATAAAATAGCATAGAATACAAAATTACAGCTGGCAAAGCAAAATAATATCCCTCCTAAGAGGGCCCGGCAAGGATTCTGACGGTGCAGATCTTCTACACCCACGGTTTGTCGGAGGAGATAACCATCACCAGAACTCTTGCCTGCTACGGTAATCCTACTACAAATGTGAGATTCTATGGAGAAAAAATGCCTTTCTGTGGCTAAATACAGAGTAATAACTCAATAAATGCCTACTGACTTTAGCATTTGCTTTTCACTATCAATATGTCAGACCTATTACCTTTATCAGAACTTTTCATAACTGTCAATCAGGCCTATAGCCTTTATCATTGACGTGTCACCATAACCAACTCAAGCCTATGGAACTGAGAGTAGGCCTTCCACAGGGCAACCATCAGGCATTCAGCTATAAACGTGCGAATGTTTACAAAACTACAATTATCAAAGCAAAATACTATCTCTCCTAAAAGAGTCCGACAGGGATTATTGTAACGCACATGTTCTATCTCTGTGGTTTGTTCGGGTGGATCAATAACACCAAAACCTCTGCCTACTAGAGAGATCTGTGAAATTCCAAGTAACAAAATACTTGCTGTGGACTTTAGCACAGAGTAAAAACAATCCATTCTCAAAAGACTACTATCTTTAACACATCCTCATAGCGCACACCTTCTATATCCTCGGCTTGTCACATAGTGTAACCAACGCTAAATCATTGCCTACTACGGTGACCTCTGAGATTCCATGTAACAAAATAGCTATCTGTATGCTTTAATACAGTAATTACAATCCACACTTAAATGCCTATCGACTTTAACATGTGCTTTTCGCAAATAAATGTCAGTTCTAGTGCCTTTAATAAAACACTTCATAATAAACCGATCAGTCCTATAGCCATGATCATTGGCTTTGCACCATGACCAACTCAGTCCTGCTGTATTGAGAATAACCTTTGCTACAAGTCAAAATGTGCACTACAAGCGTACATTTTAGGGAAAGCACAGAAATGCGGCCCAATCAGATCCTGTACTCACGAGAACCAACAGTGGGTGGAACGAAGCCCCACTCTGAACGCTCTTTTTTGCTGATCACATAAGATCAGCGATAGCTGCAATATCGAGCCAGGCTTAAAATCCATGTAGATTAGTGCAGCCCTGGGCATCCCATGCACTCTCAAAAAAATCTACTACTCTCAAAGTCTGATGTTGATGATGCAAGAGGAGGGTGCTGGTACTGTACAGGTCAGGGTGCAGGTCCCAGGCGCAGCTCTCCCGTGCTGTTGCACTGCTCTGCTTCCTCCCCATTTTTCTGAGTGATTTTTCCTGCTTTGCCTAGTTTTTTTACTGCCTTCTCCTTCCTTTCCACCATTTTTTCTCCTGCTTTTGCCTCATTTTTTACTGTTTTCTTTTTCCTTTCCCCAGTTTTTCTGAGTGCTTTCTCCTGCTTGTGCCTCATTTTTTCCTGCTTTCGCACTCTTTTCTCCTGTTTTTTTGAGTGCTTTCTCCTTTTTGTGCCTAATTTTTTACTGCTTTTTCCCTCCATTTCCCCTGTTTTTCTGAGTGCTTTCTCCTGCTTTTGCCTAGTTTTTTTTACTGTTTTATCCTTCCTTTACCCCATTTGTTTTCACTGCTTTCTCCTACATTTGGCTCGTTTCTTTACTGCTTTCTCCTTCCTTTCCCCCAGTTTTTCTGAGTGCTTTCTCCTGCTTTTCCCTCGTATTCACTGCTTCTCCTTGTTTTTTCCTCATTTGCCGCTCCCACCTGCTGCTTATTTTCCTGCCTAGCCCCACCCCCCACCTCCCAGTACCCCTCCCGCCTCGCAGGACCTACTTAATGGAGGCCACAGCACGACCCCATTGAGCAGGGCCCAGGCCAGGCTCTCCCGTGCTGCTCCACCGCTCTCCTTCCTCCCTATTTTTCGGAGCGCTTTCTCCTGCTTTGCCAATTTTTTTTTACTGCTTTCTCCTTCCTTTCCCCCTGTTTTTTTGCGTGCTTTCTCCTGCTTTCCCCTCATTTTTCACTGCTTCTCCTTGTTTTTTTCCTCATTTGCCACTCCCGCCTGCCGCCTGTGATCCTGCCTCCCGCCTATCCCGCCCACCACCTCCCTGTGCCCCTCCCTCCTCCCAGCACTTACTTAATGGAGGTGCAACAAAGGCAAGCCCGTCTGTGTCTGTCTGTGCCTGGACCTCGCCCAGCGCCAAGAACCCTGGTTCTTCCACCGTCGCAGACCTTCGAGGCCTGGACCCCAGGCGCATCAACAACAACTGCTGCCGCACATCCCCACTCGCCACCAGGACCTTTTTCCTGCCAGCACTGCCACTTCACCTGCAACCCCGAAGCAACCAACAATGCCGGAGACACCGCAAACACGACTGTGCCCACCACGCCGACCGAGATCGCTACAGCACAACTCCAGTGCATTCTACTCAATGCACAATCGCTTGACAAACACGCCACGGAGATCTTGGACACAATCTCATCCGTCATCCCTGACGTCATCTAGCTCACAGAGACCTGGCTGAATCCCGCCTCTTCACCAGACATTGTCACACCCGAAGGCTATTAGAAAACACACTGAAACCAAATCATCAAGCATGGAGGTGGAATTGCCATCATCTACAAGGACATCATCTGCTGCACAATCTTCTCAGATGACTCAACCCCCATCATGGAGAATCTCAATTTCCAACTTCACACAGACGGAAAAAGCACATCAGAGGCACCCTCGCATACCGACCACTAGGACCACGCCCCCATGGCATCCCTGACCTCATCACCCCGATCGCCATCTACTCGTAGAAGTACATCTTCCTAGGAGACCTTAACTTCCACCTCGACAACCCTGACAACACCAATATAACAGACCTCCTGGAAAGCATGAGCAACATTGGTCTCCAACAACTTGTCACCGACTCCACCCACATCGCAGGACACATGCTCAACCCCATTTTTATGTCCAGCAACAGAGTCAAGCAACCACGTATCACAGCTGACCTGGACCGACCACTACAGAGTCTACTTCACCATCTCAGGATCTACCAACAAGGCACCACGCCCCCAGCTCCACATGCAGAAACTGGAAAAAGATATCAGAAGACCAGTGGAACAACGCTCTCAACTCCCACCTTCCAGACACATCACCGACCCAGAACAGGCTGCTAAGAACTTCTCCCTCTGGATCACAGAATGTGCCGACACTGTCGCCCCCCGCCAAACCAGCCAAACCCAAAGTACTGGCCAGAAGAGCCAGCTGGTTCTCCGCGGAGTTAAAATTCTCCAAACGCAACTCCAATTGGGCTCGTTTGGGCTCGTTTTTTGGGCTGGTGGGAGCGGGGTATTTAGCCAGCCATTTTACGCCCAGTGCCACCATTTTGTGTAAAGTGACACGGCAACCGACCTCGGGAGTCAAAAAATGTATTTCCCTCTCTCCCCTAATTTAATCTTTTATTTGGGGGGTTTTCCTTAATGTCAATTTTGGATTCTAGGCAGTTTTGTTGAGCACAGGTGCGCAGGGGAAACAAAAAAGAATGTATTTGGTTGTCGCTTGAAGCAGTGGCGTAACAGTAGCCCTGGAAACCCCAGTGGTGCGGGGGGCCTTCGAGCTCCAGGGGGCCTGTTCTGGCACTGTGCACGGGCAGGCCTGAGAGCTCCTGACTGGGTCTGGAGCGTGTTTGGCCTCATCCATGCACTTTGCAGGAGGGCCCGCTCAAGTTTTTTTACACCACTGCCTTGAAGCAGGTGCAAGGCGGTTGGTAGCTAGTTTTCACAAGGTTACAGGTTAAGTTCACGGTTGTGAACAAGTTACTACGGGAGCAAGCAATAAGGAGAAGTTAAGATAGGAGAAACTTAGATAGGTAGATGTTTATAGAAGTAGGTAAGAGGTTACAGGGGTTAAAGTTCTACAGTTAATGACCGAGTAGGTGTTTTAAATAGTTGCAAGGAAAGGATAAGGGTGGGAACCTTAGGGGTGGGGGTAGGAGGCAAGGTGGGTGAACAAATGTATAGTGAGGTGTTGTTTTGTAAGGCAAAGGCCAAGATTAACATTGTGAGGTGCACCTGTCTTCAATAAAGTGTCCTTTTTCACACATAAAGAGCGTGTTTGTGGTCTGTGCTGCGCCTCCTTTGGCTCAAAGAGTGTTGAAGAGAAATATCCCAGTAATGAATATGCGGGCCATATATCCCGAGGTCAAAGCAAACAGGAACTTCTGGGATCGTTTCTCACTGTTAGAAATCAGTTTCTATACTTTAAGAAGAGGAAAATCGTAAAAGCGCTTCAATGCCTCGTCAGGGGTCGTAAGCGCTATATAAATGCATTTACAATTACAATTACCCGGATTGGGCACCAGCACAGAGGATGATGACTTTTTAGACCCACTTTGTTTCTGCTTCTGACATTATACCTGGAAGTGTGGGGCAGAAGGAGGTTCCTGTCCTTTGCTAGGTAACTGCCACCTTAATTCAGGTCTGGATTCTAACAGCACTTTTGCATCATAAAGCTTGTAGTTTTTTTTTTTTACACTCTTTAGCTATTGGAACGTGAATATTTAAACTCCTAGCTCTTTCTATCCACACTGGTGAACCTCACGCATCCTCGTGTGTCATCGCCCTCATTGCCACCACAGCTTTGCATCCATATGTTTTGCTTTGTGCTTCCACCGCTGCACATGCGGCTGCCCGAGGCCCCCGCAGGGGGCCACTAAAGAGGGCAGCCCTCTAGTGCCAGCTGGGCACCCCACACCCCCGTAGGGGCAGGGACTCAGGGAGGAGTCCCCCAAGCCTGGTCGCAGCGCGATAGGCGAGAATCACGTCCGGGGCGCGAGGACAGGGGGAGGGGTATATAGGCCTCCCCCCACCATCTTGGCGTCCTCTTTCGCGCGCCCGGACACGCCGTCGAGTGGCTGTGCTATTGTCTCCGTCGTGTCTAGCTCGTTTAGGCCACGGGCCAGCGTAAGGGGAGCCCGCCCCAGAATTTCCCTCTGTGGATGAGCTTGCCCAGTTCGGTGGGGTGCTCGGTACAGGCATCATGCTGGGGCTGGTTGGCCTGGTCATCGTCGTGGGGCCGATTATTTGGCGGGCTGAGGTGAGTGCTAATTCAAGCTTATTGCCTCCGGGCCGGCTGCTTCAAGCCCGCTTCACTCTCTAGGGTAGCGGGTGCTACCACTGTGTCTCTATGGTTCCGGTTGGGCGTTGGGGGCCGAGTTGGTCAGAGGTTGACCCGACTGAGCGTTTGCGCGTCTCGCCTCGTTCCCCCACTAGCTTTGCCGCAGACCACATGTAAGCGGAAGGGTGGGGGTCAATATGCACCCGCGGGGCAGTGTGGGGTCACAAGCTCCTGGTGCTCGCTCCGCCATGGGGGCGGGGGTGTCTGCGCTCCGCTCCTTCAGTTCGGCCCCCCCCACCGACTTTGGTAAATGTTTCTTGCGGGGCCCCCCTTTGGCTGGGCAGCCAGATTTTCTAGTGTTCGGGGCAGCAGGCTTACACCTCTGCATGCCACCCTATTCGAGAGCGGGTGGCATACATGTGCGGATCAGAGAGCGAGCTCTGGCTTTGTTGTTGGGGTGTCTCCCCATGCGGGGTGCATGGGGTGTTCGCTGTGGTCATGCCCGCACATCGCCAGAAGATAGGTTAGTGATACGCCACTGTTGGCCGTGGCCTGTGGGTTAGCGCGCAACGCTCCTGAGCCCCTCTCTTCTCCCCCCCCCCCCTATAGCATGCGGGGACCGAGAGGGTGCTCTGGCCTGCCTGGGTATATTTCGGGCGTAACCAACACGCAGCTGCGTTGGGTTGAGCGGGCAACGACACGGTGGTCGGAGCAAGGCAACCAACTCAAGGGTCGGCTGGTCGGGCTTGGGTGTCGCTGGGGGCACAGCGGGATAATTAGGCATATTGCCTAAGCTGATGGTCGGCTCGTGGCGCTGTTTACCGGAGCGAGCCGGGCGGGAGTCTCAAACATCCTGTGACTCTGGGCAATTGCTCGAGCTCCACCCCACGGCCCTCTGTTCATCCAATCTCCCCGTGCCCAGAAACGAAGTGGTCTGGGCAGTATTAACTTCACAGCCACCCCTATTCACCACCCACTTCCTTAATTTCCGAGGGAGGGACAGTGTGTTGGTTGCAAAAGGGGGACAACCGGACACGCAGTTCCGAGGTCGGGCGATCGTTTGCGCATGAGGTGAGTTGAGTGCGGCATGGTGAAGCAGTCCCTCCTCTTCCCTCCCGTCCCCCAGGCTAGGCTATGCCCGTGTGGGACCCGAAAAATTGCAGTTTCTCTGTCCGACCCCGCAGGACGTCCGCCGGTGTCAGTCCATGCGCGCTGGGTCGCGGCAGGGGATGGGGAGGGCGGCAGGGTAAAGGGGTTCTAACTTCCCGGGACGTTCTGGTTGCACTGCCGTGGGTCCACGGCCGCCGCCGCATTGTGGTTCTGTCGTTTGACACTGCGGTGGCGCTGGGTGCTGGAAGCTGTGTGGGGAGATCGCAGGGAAGCACAACTTGAAGGTATTGGAATGATGACTGTAATTTGTGT
The DNA here is from genome assembly GCA_963921515.1 of Calotriton arnoldi. NCBI lineage: Eukaryota > Metazoa > Chordata > Amphibia > Caudata > Salamandridae > Calotriton > Calotriton arnoldi. Next base: position 746,428 of record CAWUFW010003352.1, read on the forward strand.
TCTTTTAGTTTAAACGGGCGTTTGGTTATTTTCCTGAGGCACAGGTAGCAGCAGCAGGGGAGAGGGGCCTGGGGTTGCATTCACATCACAGGCGGCCCGATCTTTACTTTAGCAGTCAAAGGGATATTGTTGGCGGCGCAAGGGAAAGAGCCTCTTTTCTTCACACGTGTCGGATTCTGTTTGTTTACAGACATTCAAAAGGCCGAGAAGTTTGCAGGTGTATTGCGTTTGTGCAGATGCAGCTGCTTGAAGGGAGGTTGAGGTGTTGGCTCACGAAGGAATTTGGAGGCCATGAAGGCGAGGATTGTTCATGCGGTTCAGCGCACGCTTTCCAATTTTCTGCTGACGGTTTTGGTGTTGATTGGTCTCCAAAGTAGTTGGCATTGTGGTGTTTTTGGTCATTCATACACTGGATTGCTTGTCGACCAACCGGAGTGGAATATCCAATTTGTCCTTGCATGTGCTTTGCGGCGCATTTCCAAGGTGGTCTGAATTTTAGCCCAAGCACCCCTTTTGGTGGCACTGCTCTCGGACGTCCACAATGTGGCGCCCGCCGGCACAGCTCAGCCCTAACAAAGGTGGACATTTAAGCAGTGAACGATTTATAAATAGCAAATTGCTGCGGCGTTTGGCAGACTTGAGATTTTCTGCCTGAAAACCGTGCAGGGGAATTTCATGGGTGGCCCTAGCGAGTCACTGGCCTCCCGTGGCTGGGAGAGCGACGTTTGCACGTGGAGATGTCAATCCTTGTCTTTGGTGTCGCAGCGGGGGACTGGAGCCGGTTTCAGGTGTAGGGGGTTGTCTGTTGGGCGCCACATGCTTTGTGAGGGTGCAGGGTTTTGGGCGTGCACGGGGCCTTCTTTAGCCATGGTTTTGTTAATCTCAGATTAAGCACGTGGGCCCTTCGGGTCAGCTCCTCTCACCCCCTGGGACTGTGTGGGGCTGGAAGCCCCTGGCAGGCGTTAGTAGCGGGCGTTCCCTGCTGCTCCCCCCCCCCCCCTTGCCTTTCTGAGTCTGGAACCTCGGGGTGAAGGGAGGAGCAGATGGTTCGCGGCACGATTGGGGCCTGTGCCACGCCGGGTCCCCACGTGAGTTGCAGATGGGGATGTGATTGTGTTTCGCCCACGCGCCTACCTCCTGGAGTGGTTGGTCGACGAGTAAGGGGCCTTGCTTCTCTGTCCGGGTCAGTCTTTCTGTTCCGTTTTGAGCGCATTGAGGGCTTTTCTGGCTTTGTTACCCCGCGCAATGGAGTGCTGGTTATGTGATAGTTATGTGGTATTGGTAATTGTTATGGATATTTCTCGGTGTCCTGTGTGGACTCATATGCATACTAGTTTTGTTTTCTTGGGCACTTGGAGGGTGGATTTGCATTTTGATTGGCATTGTGTTTTTCTAACACTTTCTTCACTATTCCAACCGAGAGACTAGACACACATCAAACAAGTGATTTCCTGTTCAGCTAGTCTGACCCCAGGTATACAAAATGGGTGTTGTCTTAAAATTCCACTAAGGTGAAGGCTCCAGCCACACTGATGTGAGAAGAGCATATTGAGGAGTTAGCATCCTCGGATTCCTTGTGGGTTCTTTGCGGACGGTCGCCAGCACAATGTTGGGAAAGCACAATCTTACATTTACTCTGGGCTATGACAACGCAGAGAGGTGCTGCGAAATGTTGTTGAGACTGTTCATACCTTGGCGTAGCTTCATTGCCCAACAGTTTATAGGAGTGTGGTGCCAAACCTGCGCAAGGATCTTGCGCTGGTTGATGGTCTACAGCCTCTTCTAAATTAGGGGGCCCCTACCCCCACGGTTTGGTCAAATATAAAGGATTTCTAGGGCACGCCCATGATCAGCATTAGCGTGCTTGCTCCTCAATCCGGGTTAGCAAGCTGTTTGTCCCTGTTGGAAGCATTGGTGACTGTGCCCACTGCACTATCCCTCTCCCAGTTTGAGAGCAGCGGCTTAATTTAAAAAGCAGTAAATTGCACAAGAGTAATTCTTACTCTGGTGTCTAGTCTGCTCTCCCAAGTATGGACGGAGCAGGGAGTGCACTGCAGTTTGCTAGTTCCCCTGTGGTGAACCCCCCCTCGATGATTGATTGTCATTGCGGCCTTGTAGATTGTGTAATATTTGGCGGGGCCCACTGCCACGTAGAGCTATCTGTGCCTGTAATGGGGCATATGCATGGTTTTACGTGACAGGTGCTCATGCAAGGCGCCTCGATACCTCCAGCTGGAGTATGTGCTAGATAGAACTGCATGAGCTGTAGCACAGAGGCACATTGTAGACGTGCGTGCGGTGCACTTTGCCTTTTAAGTGGAGTATAGGAGCCATTCCTTTCGCGGGATGGTGCACATGTGGCAGGGTTAGTGAAGCATGAGCGGTAGCGCAGAGGCGCATTGAGCAAATACTTCGTCTGGGTGGCAAACAAGGTTGCAATCTACAAAGCATTTCATCCTTCTGAGGTCGATAAAGCGAGTACCATGGAGCTGAGTAACAATAAACATGTTATGCAGCGCCAAGATACCATGGGGTGAACGTGTTACCAGGTACAGGCAGAAGCAGAAATTGTTGAATTTGGTTAATACAGCGGGCTCACCCAGCAGGGTAGCGAGAGCCCAGCTCAATTTCCACGGGGATGATGGGTGGCACAGGCAGCAAAGTTGACGGCCAACCTGACAACGTTTCTTTAGTGCCGCAAGTGCAGTGGCACTTGGGCCCCAGGAGAGTAACTAGCCTACTAGATTCTTGTTTAGTAGGGTGGCACATTTGTTAATGGTGCAGGATAATTGTTTTACTCTAAGAAACTGGGATCTCATGCCCAGGTACTGTCGTTTTGGCCGTCTATTACCAGCCCAATGGTGGGAAAGTACAATTTTATATTTACTCTGTGCTGTGTTATGCTAAGTGCAGCTCCTGCCGGCAGGTACGGGGTTGTGCTAACTGAGCGGTAGGACGGTGGCCCGATTGACCTTGTGAGTTATGTCATCCCTGTGATGTCATGATGAGGTTTGGTAGCACAGGGTAATAGGGGCAGATGGAACTGAGTTTCTCTTGTATGGACGATACGAAGGGTAATCAAAATAACCTTCCACAGTCCTGGTATTTTCGAGTACACATCATTGCAAACCGGGCACGTTCACCAAATTGCTGCAATTGTGCTAGGATCACTACTACCGGAATTTGGCGGGGGCGGATAAGGGTGGGATTTCATGGGCCCGCCCATGATCAGCATCAGCGTGCTTGCTCCTCAAACCGGGTCAGCAAGATGGTGTCCCTGAGGGAAGCATTGTTAACTGTGCCCACTGCACTATCCCTCTCCCAGCTTGCGAGCAGGGGCTTAATTTAAAAAGCAGTAAGCTGCACAAGAGTAATTCATACTCGGGTGTCTAGTCTGCTCTTCTATGTAGGTACACCAACAAGGTTGCAATCAACAAGCATTTCATCCTTCTGAGGTCGATAAAACAAGTACCATGGAGCTGAGTAACAAACATGTTATGCAGCGCCAAGATACCATGGGGTGTACGTGTTACCAAGTACAGTCAGAAGCGGAAATCGTTAATGAATCTGGTGAATACAGTGGCCCCACTCAGCAGGGTAGTAAGCGAGAGCCCAGAACAATTTCCATGGGGCGGAAGGGTGGCACAGGCAGCAAAGTTGACAGCCAAATTGACAACGTTTCATTAGTCTTGTGGGCTGCTCTGAGCTGAGCATTTGCAGGCGTAAGTAACAGTTTCCGCTACCAGTTCAAAGGTGCATCTTTCACTAAGTTACCCAGATCACTGGGACAGGAGGTAAGGTGGGCTGGATATCTCTTGCTTCTACCTGCATTGGCACATCTTGTCAGGAGTGATTGTCAAAGGGATTGCACTTCAGCCAGGCATTAATAGCACCCATCCACACCAAGCCGAGTGTTAAGGTCACACTGGGCCCCATTTACACAGCCCAGTATCAGGCCCTTGTGGGTCAGTGCCATGAATTACTAAAGTGAACTGAACAGGAGGCGTGACCGTGGGTTACGCTAGCAGAAGTTTGGGGAAGAGCTAAACTCCACCCATGGTCATGGTGTAGTCTTCAGTAAGTTGGAGTGTCACTCTTAGTTGACCAGGGGTTCGATGCTACACGAGGGCATCGCTGCGGCCAGAGCACTGTCTTTGTGTTTCCCAGAGGGGCAGCTAGTGAAGGCAAGGATCTTCCCAAACCTGGCACCAGAACACATTGTAGTCAGGGCCAACTTGTCTGTTGGGTGACTTGGGTAGGCACCATGTAGTTGTCACTCCACGAAGGGGTGAATTGTCTCCAATAGTGGGCACAATACATATGCGTGTCTGTTTGTGGTATCTCCTAGCGGACCCACTGACGGTGTACTGCAGCTAAACAGGGGACTGGGAAGCTTGGTTTCCGTCACTGTGGCAGGTTTAAAGCATCCAGGGTAGGAGAGGCACAGCAGGTACTGTGCATCTGTGATCCGATGGCAGTTAGGCAAGCGAGGTGCGCTGCGTAAGTTGTAATTACATGAAAGGGTGAGGTGTCTCCAGTAGTGGGCGCAAGACATACATTGTTTCAAACCAGCTTCGATACCATTAAGGTGTTCACCAGAGTAGCAAGCAAAGGGGTTTGTGCATAAGTATGGGCAAAGGGGCGAAATAAGTGCAACCCAGAACTAAGGGCAGTTGACTAGGAACCTGCAGTTAGGCGCAAACGCCCGCCCGGTCAGCAATAGATGCCACGCTGGGTGGTGACGCTGTCAGCCAACAGTGGGCTGCCGTCCCAAGTAATGGGGACACAAGGTGTCAAGCACAACAGGCTACCATGTAAAAGAACATTTGGCATGTCCAGTGATCAACAAAAAGCTATATTTAACTGAGCAGGTAATTTTCCACCGCTGGGGTTGCCCTGGGGTGGGCAGTGTGAACACCCCTGCCCCCTATCCGGGGGCCCTCGCAGGGAGGGTTCTAGCCTGTCGACTTTTCCTGCAGTTAAGGTCAAATGCCCTGCCCGGTTAGCTATATCAGCCTCACTGGGCGGGGGTGCGGTCAGCTAACACATTGTGCTGCGTCCCCAAGAAAGGGGGAACAAGGTGCCAAGCACAAAAGGCAAGGCGAGCAGTGTGAACCCCCCTTCCTATTCGGGAATATTCTGGGATGAAGGGCAAAGTAGGACTTAGCCAATCCTTAAAGTTAGGCACCATATGGCAGCCAGTGCGCACTGTAATCACACGGATTCTCTAGCTGGTATCCCTAGGGGGTTCACCACGAAGGGAGCTGAGCTGGCGAAATTCCTATAAGAATTAAGGGATGCACGGCAAGGGCAGGAGGGCACCCTGGCTCATCGTCACACACGTCTAGTTATGGACATTCCTGTGCATCATGAGTTAGAAAGCAAATGGACGGTGCAAAGGTTAAAGTATAAGCCTTCTCGCCCGAATAGCCAGAAGTAGGCAGGTGGGTGTGGGAGCGGTCTCCCAACAAGCGGGCAGCTGTCCCTTAAGTGGGGACACAGGTGCGCTAGACACACCGTCCTAGTAGGACGGCAGCTAGGTGAGCTCAGCAAATTCATGGGGCAATGTGAGCAAGGGAATCTGATCTGCCCCGCCCAGAGTTGGCACGGGGCTGGTTATGTATGTGAAGTAGTGGAACTTTCCCACAGGAGGGTGGATAGTTTTGGCACAAATTCACAGGGCAGAAGGGCCTTTGTGTTGCATTAGACACTAGCTGATCCAGGCTATCGGCAAGGGCTATTGTGATACAGATGGGGTTCATCTATCACCAGTGGGAGGGATCTCTTCCCTAGCTTTGCAGGAGGCCTGGAAATGAGAGGTTGCAGGTAAGAAAGGAGTTTTGGTGGGGGGCTCTGGCGGCGACGGTGGCCACCTCCAGAGCTGTGGCGGAGTTACAGGGCGATCTGGAAGCAGAGGGGTACAGAAGGGTACCTCTGCGCGGCACCATGGTGGGTGCCAGAGCCAAATCCTAGGAGCCTCATGGGAGGTTCCTAGAAAACCGTGTCGGCGCCCCGTTAGTCCTTCGGGCGGTTGTGGGCCTGAACAACCGGGGGTTTGCTATGCTACGCTCCGCCCTGAAAGGGGCGTGAGTAATAAGGAACCATGTGTCACGTGATCCGGGAAGAGGATCACCAGAAGTGGCAGCACAGATGGGGTTCGCCCCAGTGCTGCTTGGCTCATCAGGCGGGCAGGCGGCCTAGAAGGTTGCCTGCCCTTGGATGGCCCGTAAGATAACCCACCATATTACATAACGGTGTATGTAATAAACCTGCAGCAATCTTTACCCAAACAAGAAATGTGTTGTGTGATTATTTATGAGCATGCATGTTACGTTGGAGGGGTGGGGTAGGTTGCCAATGCTGGTACTATGCGGCTGCCCGAGGCCCCCGCAGGGGCCACTAAAGAGGGCAGCCCTCTAGTGCCAGCTGGGCACCCCACACCCCCGTAGGGGCAGGGACTCAGGGAGGAGTCCCCCAAGCCTGGTCGCAGCGCGATAGGCGAGAATCACGTCCGGGGCGCGAGGACAGGGGGAGGGGTATATAGGCCTCCCCCCACCATCTTGGCGTCCTCTTTCGCGCGCCCGGACACGCCGTCTCCCACCCTACCGCTTACCCGGCGTGGTTCGTGGCAGGCAGGAGGCAGAGACTGTTGTAATGTTGTCTTTTTCGTTGCAGGCGGAGTTACAGGGCGATCTGGAAGCAGAGGGGTACAGAAGGGTACCTCTGCGCGGCACCATGGTGGGTGCCAGAGCCAAATCCTAGGAGCCTCATGGGAGGTTCCTAGAAAACCGTGTCGGCGCCCCGTTAGTCCTTCGGGCGGTTGTGGGCCTGAACAACCGGGGGGTTTGCTATGCTACGCTCCGCCCTGAAAGGGGCGTGAGTAATAAGGAACCATGTGTCACGTGATCCGGGAAGAGGATCACCAGAAGTGGCAGCACAGATGGGGTTCGCCCCAGTGCTGCTTGGCTCATCAGGCGGGCAGGCGGCCTAGAAGGTTGCCTGCCCTTGGATCGCCCGTAAGATAACCCACCATATTACATAACGGTGTATGTAATAAACCTGCAGCAATCTTTACCCAAACAAGAAATGTGTTGTGTGATTATTTATGAGCATGCATGTTACGTTGGAGGGGTGGGGTAGGTTGCCAATGCTGGTACTATGCGGCTGCCCGAGGCCCCGCAGGGGGCCACTAAAGAGGGCAGCCCTCTAGTGCCAGCTGGGCACCCCACACCCCCGTAGGGGCAGGGACTCAGGGAGGAGTCCCCAAGCCTGGTCGCAGCGCGATAGGCGAGAATCACGTCCGGGGCGCGAGGACAGGGGAGGGGTATATAGGCCTCCCCCACCATCTTGGCGTCCTCTTTCGCGCGCCCGGACACGCCGTCTCCCACCCTACCGCTTACCCGGCGTGGTTCGTGGCAGGCAGGAGGCAGAGACTGTTGTAATGTTGTCTTTTTCGTTGCAGGCGGAGTTACAGGGCGATCTGGAAGCAGAGGGGTACAGAAGGGTACCTCTGCGCGGCACCATGGTGGGTGCCAGAGCCAAATCCTAGGAGCCTCATGGGAGGTTCCTAGAAAACCGTGTCGGCGCCCCGTTAGTCCTTCGGGCGGTTGTGGGCCTGAACAACCGGGGGTTTGCTATGCTACGCTCCGCCCTGAAAGGGGCGTGAGTAATAAGGAACCATGTGTCACGTGATCCGGGAAGAGGATCACCAGAAGTGGCAGCACAGATGGGGTTCGCCCCAGTGCTGCTTGGCTCATCAGGCGGGCAGGCGGCCTAGAAGGTTGCCTGCCCTTGGATCGCCCGTAAGATAACCCACCATATTACATAACGGTGTATGTAATAAACCTGCAGCAATCTTTACCCAAACAAGAAATGTGTTGTGTGATTATTTATGAGCATGCATGTTACGTTGGAGGGGTGGGGTAGGTTGCCAATGCTGGTACTATAACAGGGGCATTTTTGGGCCTCTCTCCAGCTATGGAGGCGGGCGGGGTGTGGTGACTCTCTGAAGATGGCTGCGGCTCGAAACTGGTGTTTGCAGCTGCCTCCGAAAGGCTCTCGTAAGAACCGGCTGTGTTTCTTCAATCGACGACCAATGTTCTCTTTTCAGCCACAGGCCTTTTGCAGCCTGCATATGGCTGTCTCCGCTGCCTGTGATGGTAGCACATGTCTCCTCGCCTCCCATCCTGCCTGATACCAGCAAATAACCTCGCACTGGGGCAGGGATGCTGTAAATATTTTCCTTTGGGCCGGAGCAAGCTGCCAGGAGCAGCTGTACTGCGGGGATGGGGCCTGGAAAGGATGCAGCTGGTTGGCCACACACGCTTCTATATATGAAAAAAGCTCCTTGTTGTTTTCTTTCGACCATATTTTAATTTCCTTATCTGCCTAATGAAACCTTAATTTATTTCACCCTGGCAGTGAGAGGACTTCTTCACAGACCAGAACAAGCTGCTGCACAGCTGTAGCCATCACTGGTTCAGATGCAATGGTAGCATGTATTAAGGGAGAGAGCTGGGCTCTGGGTGGGCGGTGGGCACCAATGATGAAGGTACATTGTGTTGTACTTAGACAGAACTTCTTACCCGTGACCTGGTTGCAAAGCGCTCTGATTTTTGCATCAGGTTCCTGGGCGCCATTTTTGTATGTGCTTTGAAGAGTGCTGGACAGCGGCGGCTCCTCCACTATGGCGGAGGGGCATTCCCCCCCCCACATCAGCCTCAAAACTTAAAAAATAAAACGATAATAAAAGTGTTTATTATTGTTTTATTTTTCTTACAATAGCCGAGGCTTGGTGGCGGGCCGTGTCGGAGGGGGAGTGGTGGGCAGGGCACTGTTGTCAATGTGCATGACGGTTTGGCTGGCCGTCTCAGGCCGGCCAATACATCATGCACACTAAAGCTCTCTCCAACCCCAGCTCCATTGCCGGGCTGGAGAGAGCAAGCATAGGCTCCCAGTCTCACTTGAAGCACACATGCTCGGCGCTCAGGCCAATCCTGACGCTGCTTTCAGCATCATGAAAGCAGCGTCAGGATTGGCTGCAGGAGATTCTGGGAGCCTGCGCTGGGGAGGACGGAGCAGAAGAGCGGAGATGAGGCGATGCAGCAGATGTTATTTTGTTTTGTGTCTCCTTTGTTTGTCGTCCGTCCCCCACCCTCCATGCCCCACTACTATGCTGGGACACGAGCCGCTACTTGTGCTGAGTGTAGTTTGACTTGTCTGGGAAGTTCGATTCGATGTGAGTTGCATGTGATTTGGAGAAGTGTCCTACACATGAAGCGGCGTCCTTCACTGCACTTGAGCATGTAGGCCCAGATTTACTATTCTTTGACGCAAGACAACACTGCACCAAAGTCGCAGCGCTGTCGTGCGTCAAAGGGTGAGAGAAGAAATGTGCCACATCTACTAAGATAAGGTGCATTTTTTTCTCCCCCAGCGAGGGGCACTTTTGGCAGTCGTGCACCAATGCACACATCCTTCTGCCATAGTGTAAGGGTGTGCGTTCTCTGAAGCATAGGTTTTGTTCTGCACTAGGATCCTTCCAGTACAAAGACAATGCTTTAAGGCTTTTCCCACTTTGCATGTGTGTTGTAGAGTGCAGCACACATGCAAAGTTGGAAAAAAGAGGAAAATGAACACAATTCTCCCTGTTATCCCTGCCTGGAGGAGGTGTAAACTTTTGGAGCAAATCTCTGTCTACCTATATCTGTAGAAAGGGATTTGTGTCAAAAACTATGGGTGGTTGCACAGGAACACTCATGCACCACCCATGAAACGCCTACTTCATCTATCACAGTGTTAAACCCACAAAAGATGTAGGTTATTGGACCCAGGAGTAATACAGTATATAGGTCGACTGACAAGCAGCAGAGACCCAAACCTTAGGGGCAGGGTTAAGCAGCCAGGCAAAACTGTATGGCCCCAATCCCTGGAGGTGAAGTTAAGCATTCAGTGAATACTACATGGAGGTCCACCATGAGAGGCTGACGCTCAACCCCTGGAGGCACAGTTAAGAAACCAGAGAATACTAGTCAGAGTTCACCCATGAGCAGCAGAGGAGCAACCACTGTAAAGCCAACTATGGTATAAGGACTGAGAAGTGCATTCGGGACTGGGAGGGAGCAAGTGGAATAAATGGGTTGTGAGGTGAACCAAGGAGAGGGACTGTCCCGTCCCATCCCCGTGAGTGGTGATAAGGTACCCGAAGAGAGAGGATGCTATCCGTGACTCTGGAGAAACACAGGTAGGTTACTGAGCAGGAGAGGCATGTGAGGGGTGGGTCAAGGAAGAAAGGAAGTAAGAGGAGTGAACCAGGCAAGGGTTTTGGCCCGAGCCCCAGCCACTGCCGGAGCATAGCAGGCAGAATCAAGGAAGATGCCCTTAATCTCTCTGCACTTTGCCTCAACACTGGACTCCCAAGGGGGGGAGGTTAACAAGGGTCCAATAGGGAGGTGGTGAACTTACCAAAATGGCACCTTCAGAACAGAAGAAAACAAGTGGTAGGTGGGAGGGAAGGGACAGGGAGCAAGAGCCCACCTTCAGAACAAAAGAAAACAAGGGGTAGGTGGGAGCGGAGGGACAGGGAGCAAGAGCCCACCTTCAGAACAAAAGAAAACAAGGGGTAGGTGGGAGGGGAGGGACAGGGAGCAAGAGCCCACCTTCAGAACAAAAGAAAACAAGGGGTAGGTGGGAGGGAAGCGACAGGGAGCAAGAACCCACCTCCAGAACAAAAGAAAACAAGGGGAAGGTGGGAGGGAAGGGACAGGGAGCAAGACAAGAGCCCACCTTCAGAACAAAAGAAAACAAGGGGAAGGTGGGAGGGAAGGGATAGGGAGCAAGAGCCCACCTTCAGAACAAAAGAAAACAAGGGGTAGGTGGGAGGGGAGGGACAGGATGCAAGAACCAAGACACATGGTTAGGCAATGTGGGCTGCAGAATCACAAAAGTACTTGGTGCTCTGAGATACACATCAAGTTGTACATCTGTATGCGCACTACATGCTAAAGTACAACAAAATCCCCATATTATATTTAAAAATACCTGCAGAATGCTCTTGTGCCAAATTAGCATTGTGTAGGGGAAAAAGAGTAAGGAAGCCAGCCAGACTGTGTCGCTCATTCCATGTCCAAATCAACAAGCATAGACAAAGCAAATAGGTCTCACCAACACAAGAGCTACTGGCTTTGTTAATGTGTTTTTTAGCCATATTGTATAGCAGCATATCTTGAAGTAAACAAAAAAAGTGCTATGGCTCAGTCTTTATTTCTAGGAATTGCCAGAGAGCAGGGTAGCTTCCTCTAAGAGTTCTTTGTAAAGAACTGCAGTGTGTGGCTAGATTTTAAGCATGGTCGAAATTGTAGTTCGAAATCTATGATGATTTTTTGTGGGTTCTAGATGTTAGTTTGTGTTTCTATATGTGTCAGCATTTCATTGTAGTGTGCACTTTGTTGGTTAGGTAAAACTGCATACGCTGGTGTGGGTGTTTGTATTTTGATACTGACCATGTATTGTGTGTATTTGAATGAATGACAGAGGCCATGGCTTAAAGGTTGCCGTCTATCATCCATGTGTTACACTGAGTTAAGATTAGTACTGAAGTTGTTATGTAGTAAAAGGGTGTCTTTTTTATGTGTGATTAGTAAGCGTTGCGGTATGTCTATATCTTCATATTTTTTAGGTACGACTGTATCTCCCTGGATGTTCTTTTTGGGAGAGGTATGGCAGGAAGTTGACCTGTTGCTTGTTCAGGAGTGTTAGACACAATATTTTTAACTATCTTTCTTGTTGGCTCTTGTGACCTCTACTGGCCTCTTTTAGGTCCTGTAAACTATTTAGCTTCTGTTTCAGTAATATTAGGGGGTGGTTATCTGGCTAACTCTTTCGACTATTTCATTTTTAGCAGTAGCCCTACGTAACATATGTATTACTAATATTTGGTGCATTTCTAGTGTGTTTCGTGACTGGTAGTTTTGTTCTTACTATGAGTATATCCTCTATAATTGTATTTAGCTGTTTCTAACATTTTAGCTGTGGGTTTTAAAGAACAGAAAATGTACACTAATTTAAAGAAAAAAACAATATGTGATTTTATATGTATTTTCACATGTTTACATTGCAGGTGCACATTGTAACAAGAAGGAATCATTGACAATATATGAGAGTGGCAGGCAGAAGATTAAGTGGATTTCAACTAACAGGCAAGCACTAGAGAGCATGAAAGGTGTAACTGGCACACTTTAAATATGCCGGTAATGGAGGCCAGTAATGTTATACCCACACCACGATTACTATCACATTTTCCACTGAGTTTATAAGTAAAGCTTCCAGTTGTAAAGATTTTTTTACATTATCCATCTTTATTTTTCTTATCTAATGGTTTCCATTTATCCATATGTATTGAAAAATTTAAGTTGCTATCATTCGCATTTCCACGTAGATTTAATTGATAAACGTACACTCACATTTTGATGTCTGTACCAATTTAGTGCAATAAGTAGCTAAATATGACTAAACAGTACAGTCACAGAAAAGCAATAGCATAGTAATCCAAGCACATCCACAAAACTGCAGCTATTGAAGCTTCTTCAGGAAAGCTCATCTTTTTTAACTCTTTGTTAGTAGTGGTTTGAAATTCATGATTGACATCATGATGGGACACTCAAATGAAGACCTAATTTCTGCATATTGCCATATAACAATGGAACCAAACAGCTGGAAATCTGGGACCCTTATTTATAAGCAAGCCCTGAGTAACAGAGAATAGTTTGCTTGTAGTATATAACATCCTTAATGCATTTATTTCTGTAAGTCACATTTTCCATGGTAACCTCCTCTTTTGTCGAGGTACGTTTTTAACGAAAGAGGTCGTCCTTTCATTCCTGCAGTCCTTACGATGAGAAAGTCATTTGTTACCGCTGGCAACTGTAGTGGACAGAGATTGGACTTTTCTATGCTCAATAGGCTGCTGAATGAGAAAATAAATAATGCAACACAAATACATTGGCAAATACACAAAAATGAAACTAAGTATCTTATTTATAGGACCAATGGCTTTTTGATACTTCACGAACCGTAACAGAAGGCCAATGGCAGCATTTCAAGAAGTAAGTAACGTTATCATGGTTTCCTGCATCATGTTGCCAGAAAATGCTAATCTGAGATCAGAAACTATTCCTGGTGCCTTGTATTTGGAAGTAATTATCTAGTGTTTTTTGTGTCTTGGCCAGCAGTGGATGGAGGATGCTGGCTTCAGGGGGCCAAATGGCTTGTATGCTTTGGCAGCAATGGAATAACACAGCTTAGTGGACTATCTTATTCATCAGAGTCAACTGGCTGCTATTGTTTGATTCAAGGCATTTCCATTGGATACATCCTCTTTATTACAGGCCAATAGGTACTTGGAGCATCATTTACCTCACTTTTAGAACAACCAATCATTCAGAAGGTTTCAAATGTAGGACAGTGATGAGGCTGTGTGGGTTTTCACAGGGATCACCTTCCAGACCTTACCAATTTACCCAAGTGGAGAACAGCCTCATCCATTCCAATGAAAGTTGAAATTGGTTGGCTTCTGGTCGGGGCGGGTGGGGTTAGATGGTTGAAGAGTCTACTCGGGCTCTGAAAGCTGGGCTTTCATCTGAGTAGGAAGGTGCAAGGCCATGGATGTTCTTAAAAGCAGTTCAGCCTATCTTGAATTTAATAGGTTTGTCCAATGCTAAATAGCAAAGGAATTCATGGTCTACCTAAGGCGTGTGATTAATCGGACACCACTGTTTTGGGTAACGAGAAGTTACACACGTTGATATGATTTGATTGATTGATTTAATTTTAGATTTATGAAGTAATGATTATTCAAGGTTTTCTTCGCTCAGAAGACATAGACCAAATTATATCAGAAAAAAGAGAAGCAGTTACATGAACTTAGAAAAACAGAAAGGTTTTCAGTGCCTCCCTAAGGTCAAGATGTGAAGAAAGTTCAGAAGGTTCAAAAGGCAGATTAATCCAGAATCCAGGATCCAGTAATCTAAGTGACCTACCACCACATCTTTCTCTTTATCCTCATGAACCTCAAGGGCAGATCTTGAGGATGCACACTATATAAAGTGTTAAAATAGTCCAGTCAGGGAAGCTAACGAAGTAAGTATCTCCTACCCAAAGGCAATCATAGTGGTGGAAAGACAAAATCCACAATCTTCTGGGGTAATTCCCTAGAGGTGTCCTCATCCAGTTAAATAGGTTCCTCAGGGAATTAACAAATCTGTGTAGAGCTTTAGCAGGAGATATTCAGGTATTGACCCCATAAGCAGGGGATGTAGGTTTTTTGAGGAGCAGCTGCTGTCATCCATATATGCCACTGTGGTATTTTGTTTGTTTGTGTATTTATTGTTCACTCTGATAGTGTCAGAAATAATTATAACAATAAAGCTGGCCGCAAACCATCGTGAAAAAATGAAGAATGGATAAATCATAACCCTTCCAGGCCACAAGGTTTTGTTGCCGGCCTCAAAAGATACAGGAATCAATGATTTATTCAACTTTGTATTGAGGGAAACGATCCACTAGTATAGCTGGTGGTTTACTATGAGTATCAGAGACGTCAGGTTTTATTCAGGACACACAGAATAAGGACACATCTGCCACTGTGAAGGAAGTGCTAATTGTAGTGCAGATGTTTCTGTCTTTCCTATAATCGGAAAGGGACCTACAGAACTTGGTGTGAGTTTGGGAGAGAGCCAGGAATTGACAGGTGCTTGGGTGATATCCATACTTTAGCACCTTTTTAGGTCAAGCCTAGGCAGCGCGCATGCGCTGTCTGCAAGACCTGTTGTATCTCCTCTGTGGGCTTTTGGCACAGCCATGGATTGCCATTTGTTCGTTGTTGTGCCATTCAAAAATGCAGGGTTTTTATTGGTGCATTGGTTCTATAAAGACTATAGTATTTGCCAGGCTGAGGAGCTCACAGCACTGAGCCCTATGAGGTTACCAGCTCGGCAAAGACATAGCCTCGAGGACTGATCTTCACTCCCTGAAGACGTGACATGATGGAAAACTTAGCCCCCGGGCGCTTTAGGCTGAAGCCCTGAAGCGCCGGGGCTTCATGTCAATCAGGGAGTGGAGACTATTTGTCACCCCACACTTTCTCAGCTCATCACAAGGTGGGGTGGAGTCAGTGTACATCACTGCACCACCACACCCTAAGACGAGTTGGGAAAGGGTGGGGTAAAAGCTACTGGGGGCAGCAGAGAAATCGAGTCTGCGCAGTAGACCATCAAGTGTTTTGAAGACACTGTGCAGACTCGAAGTGCCTGCTTCCCACCCTGCATTAAATGAGGGCTGCCTGTTATGGAAGGCAGTCAGCATACATACTGTGGGGCACAGCAAAGGAGAGAGTAGCTTTGCTATGAGCTTCTCTCAAAACCATAATGAGTAAGAGAGGGTGCTTAATGGACTGTGGGGTAAACAACAAACGGAATAACGTCCTCTGTTGCCACCCATGCCAGGTAGCAGATCTCCTGAGATCGGCTCTGCAGGCTTCTTCAGAGATTAAAAGGTCTCATTTTAAAATTTACAATACACCCCATATCTCCTGGCGGGGGACACCATGTCCTTGTGGATGGGGCCAGTGCTCTGTTATATATATATATGGTAGCAGCAGGGCACGTGGTGTTGACTCTAGCGGGAACATTCAATGCTAATAATCGCACCTCCAAGAAAAGAATGCTAAGAAAGTATAGGTTCTTATTTTGTTTTGTTTTTACACTGCTCCTGTGTTTGTTTCCTTTAACCACAGCCATAACAATGACTTTAATACCTCTGCACGTGAAGTGTTTTATTGAACAGCGTATATCCTGCGTAGTGCGAAGATGGTACACTGGTGTTGTGTCCATTTCTTCTTTAATGATTGTGCCCTGGTCACATCAGATCCCCACCTCCTGGAACTACAGAGAGGCCCCATCAATCCAATTTCCATAGTGCAGTGAATCTGCTGGTGGGGCCCACGTTGAACTGTCTGCTCTGTACCCTGCTATGTGCAGATTGGCTCTGAACTGAAAAGGCCTGTTTTTTATTTTCATTTTCACCAGTTAAGCTCAATGTGAGAAAGGTTGTGGCCTTACCACCAGAGTGCTGAGTTTGGAACTGGAGAACCAGATTAAAGGCCTGGCGTTGGAGCAAAAACCTGTGATTCTGGGCAAATAACTTAATCTCCCTTTGCCTAACATAAAATAAAATAAAATGTAATAACCTTGTTTAAGTAACTTGTGCTCCTGTAAAGCGATCCAGTGCCCATGGGCCGAGTTTGCGATATAAAAAGCTGCAAACACTCACTGTCCAACTGTAGGCAATGGTAGTACATTCACAGAATATGAATGATGGGAAAAACGTTTTCTTTTCATTCGGGATGGATGGACGTTGGACGCATTTCATACAGCGATAAAAAATAGAATGTAATAATTTTACACTTTATTCTACTTTCCTACAAAGCGACATTACAATTTTTTCTGCATTCTCCCACAGTAAAATATTTATTTCTGTTTTTTTCTGATCTGAGAGGCACAGGGGGTGAACTGCATATGTAACATCAAGAGAAGATACCATAGAATGTATTTTCCAGTTAAAAGTGGTGGGTATACCTACCTCTCTGAGATGCACAGAGAGGTGTGTTTTCAATTAGAAATTGCGTATAACGAAATGAGAGATAGCCTAAAAATCCTGCTTTCTGGCTCCATGAACCAAATGTTCTTTTTTTCTCACTATCCTCCATGTCTCAACCTGATATGTATTTACAAGGAGGTAAGAACTAAGGGGCTGATTACGATGGCGGACCGACTTAAGTCTGTCCGCCATCGTCTCGGGAACTGGGACCGCCCGCCTACAAGGCGGCAGTCCCACAGGGGGTATTAGGATGCGACCGTCACCATGGCGGTCGCACTCACCATACTTTGCATTGCGGCAGGTGCTTCTGGCTGCAGCACCCACCGCAATGCCAAAAAGGCACTGTTTACATTTCCCTGCACTACGTGGCAGGCACCATGTGGTGCCTGCCACATGGTGCAGGGAAATGCAGGGGGGCACCAACCCCCAAATAAAAGTGCCCATAATGAAGGGGTGCCCGCTACAGGCCCCCAAAGTCCATCCCGGCCAGCATTTCCGTGGCAGGTGAACCGCCATGGAAAGGCTGGTGGGTATGGACCATCATAATTCTCAACTGCAGTGCCTGGTAGGCACCGCCACCATGTATGGGATAGTGAGGGCCTCCAGAGCACCGCCATGGTACCGCCCGCCATTATAATATGGCGGGCGGAAAAAGGACTCATGATGGCGGTGAACACGCCACAGACAGCCTGTCGGTGGCGGGTTCACCGCCTTCGTAATCAGCCCCATAATTTTTGTGAGGGAGATACCAAACACACACTCTCTTGCCTGCTGTAAACATCCTTGGAGAGGAAGTCAGGCATGTTTGGGAAGGCAGGAATTCCTTCAAATATTTGGGAGTTTTTCTACTACGCAAACGAAAAGCCTATAAAAACTATTACTTTTTGATGTCTTCATTTTAAAAGATTGCGCTGGAAAATGCATCATTTTAGCTCATTCAAAAAAAATTTACACAGGGGCATCTCTCAACCCTCCATGCCCTGCCCTAACCCCATGCTGTGTCCCCCCAGCCTCACCATTTTCAAACTTCACCAGCCGCCACTGAAATTCTGACAGTCTGTTTCTAACAGTGAGCATTGGAATATGACTTGTTTTTGATTGTTGTTTTCGTAAGGGTTGTGTGCGATGTGTACCATGGCTTTCTTTGAAATCTCTGCCATGTCAGTGAAGTTGCCATTCGTTTATCGTGTTTTCGGGTGTTGTTTACACAGTAAATCTTGATTGTGCATTCAGCACAAAATGCACATTCGACTGGAGCTTTTTTTACATTTAGAATTGTCAATACCTTTGTTGATTGCGTTTATTTATACTCCCTGAAATCGGCAACATGTTTGTAGCTCAACGCAAGGAAACTGCTGCATCCATTGCTGTTTAGGTCTCGCCTACGCAGCGCGCATGCGCTGCATAGGAGAGACCTTTAGAAATCGGCACAGCTTTCCCTGCAAAAACGTGCACGCGTTGCATTGCTTCCAATGGCAACGCGTGCACGTCTGGCGATTCACTTGCGGGAGCGAGCAGCTGGCGCCATATGTTAATTATCGCGCCTTGCCGCTCGCTCCCGCAAGGGAATCGCGCTGGCCCCCTCCTTTCGCCCCTCCCTCTGCTGACGCGCGAGGCGTGCGCTTGTGCTTGTTTACATTGACACCGAACACTTCCCGATTCATGGTCGCCGCGCTTTAGAGTAATCAAGCACTGCTCTCAAATTTGTTGTGGCCCAGGAACGTTTCGCACAATGTTCTTTTAATTTGTTCACGCTTATGCTTTTTGCAGCATTTCCAACTTAGCACGGCAGCCGATTTAGTGTAATCAAGCACCTTTTAGCCCCAGCCCTGCCTTCAACCGTGTGATTCCCAATTCAGTGTCATCAAGCACCTACCTTTTAGCCCCAGCCCCGACTTCAAAAGCGCACGCCTTTTATGTTATCAGCACGGCGCTCCACGTGAAATTAAGATCAAAGCATCATAAAGATCATGACTTGCGAACTATTTGCCTGATTCTAACATGGCCACATGTCAGGACATATGCCCTGCGTTGGAAGCCAGGAAAGTGCAACAAACTGCCTTTAACGCATAATATAATGTCAGTCACAGCCCCCACGCAGCAACGCACTACTTTAATATCTGGAACGTGAACCAGGTTTACTCATAGCTGTCACACATTTAAAGATACAATCTGCAGTTCTGTGTCTTTAAAAGTGACGTCAAACTAGTTTGTGTCCTTCCTTTATGTCTATGACTTTAGCAGCGTCCCTTTCCTGTAAATACCCAGTGACAGAGGGCTTTAGTAGTACCCTGCATGGCGCCAGTGCAGCAACCCTGAATTCCAGCCCGACTGGGGGCAGAAGTGGGAAGAGCCGATGCAGCAGCAGTTCTAGTTTGACTGGCATGTGAGTAAGCGCTAACCAGGAGACGAGCTCGCCTAATTTTTGGCAAGTTAATTATGCAAGCACATGGTGTAAAAAATATGAAAGACGAGATTAAAACACATACCCCGCCTTCCTTGCCGCCCACAGGTATAATATTGTCCCTGTTATTTCTAGCGTCAATGAGAGTAGCAGGGGATTGTCTTGTGCTGGCGTGTGTTAAAGCGGAAGATCCTCCACTCCTCTCAATAGGCATACATGGAGCCATTCATCTGCAACACCAACACGGCACTCTCCGAAATAAGTCGTAAATGGTCCCTGTGACAGCAGCCCCTTGTTGGATGTTGGTATTTATTCCAAAGCGGCCCGCAATATTGGTGTTTGTTTACCTAGCCACAAAACAGAAGCCTCTCTTGCGCCTCTTCTGAAGCAGTTCCAAGTTCCATGTGTTTGAATTCCCATACAGTGTATGTACACTGGCATCTGTAGGCATTTTAACAGAGTTGTTAATTCAACAGATTACTAAATTACATGTTTTCATCCACGTCTCATCTGAAGCACCTAGGATAAATATAGTTCTTCCCCGCAGCACAGAAAATGTGCTTGTGTGCAGTTTGTAGGATAAACATGTAAAATGTAATTTATACATGCACTTCATAGCAAGTGGACAGTTTAATGCGTCAGATTTTTCAAACATTTGCGTGCTTGGCGAAGGATGGTGGTTGCACACAAGGAGCGTGTAGTAACATCTATAGGGTAAGCGCCTCCAGGCAATCCAGTCTACTGTGCACTAAATTTCATCAGGACAACTTATAGCGCTTTATTTTATTTTCTCAGTGCGGTAGTACAACGAAAATTTATAATATAGCACAGCCCACTCACAAAATTATATCTAAATGCTGATAGCAGGTGTTACTGTTGTTCAGTTCAACCACGTATTTCCATCCTGTGATCGGTAATGCACAGATTTGTATAGGAGAAGCCCAATCCACAGGCTATCTCATTGTCCTAGATATTACAGTTTTCTGTCTGGCCTTTCCCCAGAGCTGTGCAACATCAAGGTAGCTCAATATGATGCGGTCAGCTACGGACCCACCAGATAGCCTGGTGAATCATGAACTACGGCCAGATTATGATATGAGAGGGCTAGTAAAATGTTGCTTTACGTAAAATGGCTGAAATTCTAGCACAGGCTCTGCATTTTACCCCTGCATATGTATAGCTGGCTGAACAATAATCCCTCCGTACATTGGAACTTCCATCACCCATTTCATATTTAGCTGCAGCAGGTGCTTCAACCTCCTGGACTTTATATGCAGGACACAGAGGGAGGCAGACATATACAGGTACGTGGTGCCTTTACAGACTGATAAACATAAGCGTGCACTGAGAGATATATACAGTTGCAACCATACCGAGATCCGCAGATGCACAGAGGCACGCAAAAACATACCCAGATCGATATACAGACACACGAAGATACAAACACACATAAAACAGACACATGGTTGCACGCACTGCACACTAGGATAGACACACATACAGATTAAACTCATAATAGACACTTAAAGACAAAGACACCTACATACACATACATGCACACACCAACAAACAGATACATACAGACACAGGCATACAACAATATACACACAAACACAGATACAGGAACAAAATTGGGCACCCACAGGTATACAAAGAGGCAACTGCTATACAAATGCTACAATACAGCTGAACACACCCCCACATAGACAACTCAGTGGCGTAGCTAGGCCTTAGGCCACCCGTGGCGGCCCCTGCGTTTCATGACAGGGGGTTGCGGCCGCCACGGCCACAGGTAAGAGCGGTGAGGGTGAGGTGGGCCGGCCGCCACACCCAAAACTCGTGCCACCTGGGGCGCCCCCCCCTCTAGCTTCACCACTGAGACAACTACACACCGATTCATACATAGAGGCCCATGCACAGACTTATAAAGACACATACACTCACACTTAAACACACGTACAGTCTAGGTATTACTAAAATCTTTATTTTGGAAGAACCATTTTATATTAAACATTTTTGTGCATTTTGTAGCAGTCTCTATTATACAGTGTGTGATGCAAATTATAAATAATAACTTACATATTTACACAGGCTCTGACCTCGTAGCACTAAACATACAAAAGTCACTATTCTCCACTGCACCAACCAAGAGATAATTCTGTTTCCTAAAACAAACGCATTCCTTAATCAGACTGCATACCCCAGTGTGTACTAATTGTAGCTTTCCAATCCCTGATGGCACAGCACCCAGGGTAAAATGCTGCATGGCTAAACACTTATGAATCGGACTGCATGACCCAGTTTGTAGTAATTATATAGCTCTTCAATCCCTGACGCACAGCACCCAGGATAATGTGCTGCATGGCTAAACAATTATAAAGTCCCAAAAGCGAGACCTATTGGCTATTTTCAAAACATCAATGAACATACGTGCTTCCTTCTTGAAGGTTCTTGCTGCACCTCGACTGAGATGCATATTAATTGGCTACATTTTACAGTTACTATTTTGCACATATATTTATGTTTCTGTGACGGTATTACTATTAATACATCTTACAATCTTACACTACAAAGAATTCCTCTGTGAACTTGTGTGTCCTTTCACAAAGTTATGGTGCTATAAACTTACTTTTATTTCCTTATTAAAATTTATAGAATACAAAAATAGACAGGGACAAAGCCACTGTGCACGTATTGGAATAGTCTTGTGCATTTCCGCTTATCGTTAAAATGTACCTGCTTTACAGTGCGCCTGTCTATTGTCCGAGCTGTATAATTAAATCGGGAACAAAATGTGGAAATCACATTTCTGCATGTTTATCTGCATTAAGAGGTGTGGAAATAGCACCAGTGTGCACAGATTTTATGTTACACAGAGGAGGAATGGCTGTCTTTCCTGATTGCCTATAGCTCTTTTTTCTAAATACAAAAATCCACAGAAAACCACTTTCCGCACATTTTGCACGACATTTTCCCTCCTCAGAAATGTTTCGATTCCTTAACTATATGTATTTTAAAACCTGTGCATGCTTTTGCTATAAACAAGTTTTAAAAGCGTGCAATTTGCGTAAGCTCTGACTCACAAAAGACACCCATACAGGTGCATATGAAAATGGACAAATGCAGGCACACATATGTGATGTGTCGTAGGCCCATACATTAGTCAGCCTATATTAGAGAGCAATTCAGGGGCCTTTGGTTAAAGCCATGCCTCTGAGATGAGGTCCTGCCTTTGGAAATTGAAACCTCAGACCCTTCACCTCCAACCTCCATGCAGGAACTAATGCATTGGCGCTGCAAGACCATATTTATGCAGGGTGCACACTATATGACTACATCTAACATAAGTACCTTGGTGACATATGTAAGAACTGAGTGTGCACAGCATACTTGTCATGCCTGCATGTCTTGCCCAGCCTTCCTTTAGAAAGCGGTCACATGTAATGTGTGTGCTCATAGCAGAACCCTTGTTCGGTGTTCTCTAGCTAGACTCACAATCTACAAACATCTATACATCAATACATAGTTTAATCCAGAAGACCTCTGTATTCCTTGTGATCCGGTCATATGAGCCCATTGTGGCTAACCACGGGTGAGACTTCCGTTCAAAGTGTGAGACTGAGACAGTTATTGCAAGTTGTGTCCAATGGCGATCCTACACTTTTTTTGTGGAGTTACCATCCCGTCAAATACAAGTTTGTATGCTTGTATGTGGTTTGCTGCTCTTGTGGTTTTGTGTGTCCTATAAAAATACCTAAAACCAACAACAAATAACAAAATGTCACACAACGCAGCATAGAAAGACACTGTGCTGCGCTGCGTGACAGGGAAAGGGCAGCAATGAGCAGTTTCTAACATCAAATGATGCATTCATGTCCTCTCCTTGCACCGGCACACTATGTCCTGCCTAGCACCAACACAGGCAGGATTTGATTTGTGCCAAAAAGGGAACATTCCTGCACAAAAACAATACTTTGAGGTTTTTTCCTCTTTCTAAGGAAAACGCTTGCATTTTGTTTGTTTTTATGGTCTTTTTCTCCAGTTACAGGTACAAATCCCCTTTAACTGTGCTAATCAGCACCTGCAAGAAGAAGGGTAAGCGAATCACTTACTTATGCACACTACAACTTAGTGTGCTATCACATGGTCCTGAAGAAAGCCCAACGACCCGACAGGGCACGAGAGGGCTGAAACATGTCGACCGATCACACTTTTTAATAGGTGCAATAGAACAGTGACTCTTCTATTCTCGCACCGCCCCATCTTTTTAACCATACCCCATCATCAACATAATAAAAGGCATTTTGTGGTAATGATTGAGGTATTTCTAAACCCACTTCACTCTCACTTTCACAATTACTGATCACTACTGCGAATACCAGATGGTCTCCCTCCAGGAGGAGGAAAGCATAAGAAACAAGCATTGGCATAGCCAATAGGTCTCGCTTTTGGGACCTTATAAGTATTTAGTTATGCAGCACAATATCCTTGGTGCAATAACATCAACTGTTGCATGGCTAAAAACTTATAAGGTCCCAAAGGCGAGACCTATTGGCTATGCCAATGCTTGTTTTATTGGCTGCGTCTTTTTAGTTCCTCTTCTTTACTTGTCCCTTCTCCCACAGTCTGTGCTGTTCACCCCCTTACCATAACTCTGCTCCCTTCGTCTTTCTGCTCTTTATTAACAATACTAAGTCCACTTAGGAAAAATGCGTGCTCTTCCAGATTGCAACCCTCCAGGGATGCATTACAAAAAATCTATAGCCTTTTTAGATGGGTCTGGGGGGCTCCTGGTTTCCCTTGCACCAAACGAACATCTTTAGCTGACCAGATGTGAGCCTCACTGGTGCAGCAGACGCCGAGCAGCGCTGCGTGCACTCAAAGCGCTTCAGTGCTGCAGCTCTTGGCATCTCTTAGCTCCTCTCACACTAGTGAAATGCCCCGGTCGTATACCCCAGACTTCACTGGGATTGCAGACTGAATGAAACACCCTGCCTTCTACAAATGAAAACGTGTCCGCAGAGGGCTTTTGTTACAAGCCGACTTTGTTTCTCGATAGTACACACAACTAGGGGAAAGCACTTTGACGAAAACCTGTTTTGCAGTGACCGTACTAATACGACTTGATTAAGTGATTTGCTCAGAATCACAGGATGTTGTTGAGGCAACAGGTGATACTCAAAGGCTTTGTTCCTCCTTCTGAAGTAGGCTGTTCTGGCCAATGACCACTGCACCACTTCCTTCTCCCCCCCGCCCACCTACTTCTCCACTCAGATTAGGCATAAAAAGCAGAAGCTTTCTCTGAGACATTTCCAACAGTGCAGCATCCAGCAGGTTAACTGCGAGTCACAATAAGCAAAGCTAGGGCTGGGTGTAGGTGAAACCAGCGACCAAGCAACATCAAAGAGAAGCTGCATAACTTTAGCCATAACTAGTTTTGCATTGCCATTGTTTATTTTAGGGTTGTAACTAGTGATTGAGTTTACGTTTTTTTTAAAGACTGCTGCTGTGGCACTGCACTCTACGCCAATCCACTCTACCCTTTAACACTCCACTCTATACCACTTCACTCTACTCTAAAACAATCTACTCTATGCCACTCCACTCTATACTACACCACTCTTTTACAGTCTGTGCCACTCCACTCCACTGCACTCTATTCCACTGCAATATATGCAGCGCCACTCTGTGCCACTATACACAACTTTACTCTACAGCACTGCGCTCTACATCACATAATTACTATAAGCATATTTCCACTGCACACCATGCCACATATTTACACTATACAAATCCACTCCATCCGACACAATTCCACGTCACACAATTACACAACTAAAAATTCCAATCGAACTCACATAATTCCACTCAAGCCACATACATCCACTCCATAACACAAGGGTGAAAGACATTGCCATTTACAAAACCAATAGGTCTAACTCAAAAAAAGTGAGACCTATTGCATT
Organism: Calotriton arnoldi; assembly: GCA_963921515.1. Taxonomy (NCBI): domain Eukaryota; kingdom Metazoa; phylum Chordata; class Amphibia; order Caudata; family Salamandridae; genus Calotriton; species Calotriton arnoldi. The sequence continues at coordinate 771,451 of CAWUFW010003352.1, forward strand.
TCCAATGCTTGTTGACAGTCAGAAGTATTACTGTGATGTTTGTCTGCAAAGTATTTGTACCTAGCCATTGCACATACTAGGTACTGCATTCTGAACACCCGTTAGCCATTTCAAGACAGTGGTCACAGATGGTATTGGAGAATCTGACACTTTGTGTGGTAACATCTGGGGTTGATAGCCATAGGAGCAGAAAAATAGAAACCTGCCAAGGGATACCTGTAATGAGTTGTCAGAGGCAAATTCCAGTAGTGCAATTCAGCTACACCACGCATTTGAATGGTCCACCAAAAAACATCTTAGGTACTGTTCCAATGACTGATTCAGTAGTTCAATCTGTCTGTGTGTATGTGGGTGGTAACTGGTTGACTTAAAATGCCCAGTATAGATTTCTTTCATAAGTTCAGTCTAAGAAAAGGAAATGTCTGTCTGTGGATTATGACCTCAGGCATCCCATGCAAATGAAATATATGTGTGATAAATATTCCTGCAAATTGAACTGCTGTGAGAAATGTCTTTAAGGGAATAAAGTGCCCCATCTTAGTTACGTAGTCTTTCACAACCAAGATAGTAGAGGGTCCCTGAGATGAAGGCAAATCAATGATAAAATCCATGGAGAGCATGTCCAAAGGCTGATGTGACAAGAAGTAGTTGTAATAACGGAATTCTTTTCTTTGGCACACACATTTCAGTTCTCTACCGACTCTTTAAGGTGAGAGCTCATTTTAGTACACCAAAGATCTCGGCTTACTAATTCCACTGACTTGGATGCCCAGCAGCTGGAGAGTCATGGAACCATTTTAAAATCTTAACAATTAAGGTCTTGCAAGGGATAAACAGTGCTCCTCCATAGTACAACACACCATCTTCAAGGTTCTGTGTTGAGTTTCCTCTTCCAGCCATGGTTTTTAGCTACATTCTGTTGCAATTATCTAATCTCGTCCAAGATATTTTGTAAGCTGGATCTAGAGAGAGCAAGAACATAGGGGTCTCCTCTTTAATTTCATCCTCCGGCTACTCTTGTTGAGATACATCTTCAGTCTTTATGAGTCGATTGCCAGGTCTATATGTGATGATATAGTCCAAAAAGGAATAGCATAGTGTCCATCTAGCATGATGAGAATGTTTCATTCTGGTCAGATGCAAAAGATTTTTATGGTTGGTACACATGGTGAATTTATGCTGTACCCCTTCCAAATTGTGGGGCATATTTACAAGCCCCTTGCGCCACTTTTGCGCCGCCGTTGCGTCACGCATGTGACGCAGCGGCGACGCAAACCATGCGCCGCGTTGCGCTATATTTACAACGTGACGCATCTAGGGAGATGCATCACGTAGTAAACCCCTGCGCCACATGAAACCTGCGTCAGGTTTCATGTGGGCGTACCGGCGCAGGGGGGGGCGTTCCGGCGCAGGTACGCCTTGGAAAAGTGACGCAGTGAAATCTACAAGATTTCACGCAGTCACTTTTCCGACGCTGGTGCGTCAAATCCTTACGCCTGCTTCAAGCAGGCGTAAGGATTGACGCACCATGTTAGGGATAGGGAAGGTTGGAACAGTGCTGGAGTTGCGTCGCGCTTGCAACACAACTTCAGCACTGCGCCAACCTTCCGCCGGCAGATGCGTCACCTTATCCTTGCTTATCCTTGCGCCACGATGCGCCGCATTGTAAATGCGGCGCATCGGACGTGGCGCAAGGGTAAACTTGCGTGACGCATTTTCCCTGGCGCATCCCTGCTGATATGCAGGGATGCGCCAGGGAACGTAAATATGCCCCTGTGTCTTTAGTGGGTAAATGTTTCTTTGATGGCTAAAAGTTCTATATCATAAATAGAGTAATTCTTCAGTATCTATCAGAGTTCTCGAATAATGGGTTACGGGGTGTACCTCATCTGTTTCAGTTTCTCTCTGGGACAGAACTGCTCCATTTGCAAATGAAGTAGCATTCAGGCTCTACCAAGAAGCGAAGTAAGTCTTTAGGGAGTGGTAACACAGGAGCCAATGAGAAAATCTCTACCAAAAAACTAAAAGCTTCTTCTTGCTCAGAACCCCATTCACGTCACCACTTTTTTGGCCAGTTGAACAATGGGTCGAAAGGTCTTTAACAATTTGCAAATAAAAATTGCCAAAGTTGATGAATCTCTGAATTTCCTTTATATTTTTCCGGCGCAAGACCCCGCAGGACTGCCTGGACCTTTGTTGGAACCAAACCAATGCTTTTGGCAGAAATTTCAAACCCCAAAAATGAGATGTTACATACTTCAAGCAAATATTTTTCAGCCTTGATATAGAGTGAATGTTTTCTCAATCTCGTGAATTCTTCTTTAACGTGGCTTCAATGTTCCTCCAAGAATATATCAAAATGTTGTTGAGGCAAACCACCCTGCATACATCCAGAACCTCTCGAAAGATGTTGTTCACAATGTGCTGGAAGGCAGAGGGGCCATACATAGACCAAAAGACAGAATATACTGCCATTGCAGGTATTGAAAGCCTTTTTGTATTCATCCACTTTCTGTATCTGTACCAGATTATATGCTCCTCTGAGAAGTAGCTTGGAAAAGATCTTAGTAGTTTTAACTTGATCGTGAAGTATATAGATATTAGAGGGAAGGGATAATGGTTCCTTATGGTAATGACGTTCAATTCTCTGTAACCAATACATGGTATAAATTTGTCATTAGTTTTTTTCACAAAAAAAAAAGAAGCCACTGACAGTGATGTGGAGTGTTGAATGAAGCCTTTCTCTAAGTGTTTTGTGGATATTGTAGTATTTAAGTGCTTCTCCTGGAAATAAATTAATTCTGTAATCATATTCCTAATGTGCTGGAAGGATGTCTACCCATTTCTTGCTAAATATGTCAGAGAACTCAGGATATTGCAGAGGATTATTTTAATTTTCAGCCTTTTCTATCTTTCCTTCCTTCCGTCTTCGTTGGATTGGTTGTATAGCTAAAGAAGTAAATGGGTACGCACCTTCTGACTGAGGATTAGGAAAACAGTGTTCCTTGCAGTGAGTTGAATTGAGATACATCCCAAGGTTGGTCCAATTGATCGGTAGATTGTGAATCCTCAAACACATCCGAGGCCTATCGGCATCAGCTTCCATTGGTTGAAGGAATATCTTCTTTATATGCCCAGCTTGGGTGGCCATTAATAGCAGAAGGGTCTCTTGAAAAACTGCTCCTGAAATCAATTCAGTACCATCGATTCTGTGAATTTCCTCTTTTACCACTTTCTCAGAAACGGGAACCTGGTGTAGAACTTGAAAGGGACTAAATCATCCTCAGGCATAGGAATCGGAGTGTGTATTCTAATTGGCCGATGTGAAGCTGTGACCTAGACAGGTAAAATAAATACTGTGCTTTTCCATAATGAATATTTCTGTAATTTGCAAACTTTCCGGGGTCCATTATTCTTGGACGAGCAACTTCATTTCCTGATAACTGGGAGAATTTTTTAACGAAATGTCCTCCTTTTCCACAATACAGAGTCCGGACTTTCTCTGCCGCTGCCGTGCTTTCTCTTCTATGGAGAGAGTCTTTCTCATCTCACCAATCTGCATGTGTTATTTTATGTCCTTTGAGCCTTCGATTGGTTCGGCACTTTGAGGCATGTAGATTCGAGGAGTAATACCTCATCATTCTGTCCTCAGCTGCTGATGCTGAGATTAGATTTGAAGGGTTAAATCAATTAATGCTGTGGTGGTTGTGGCGTGTAAACCACCATGGACAGAGCATCTTTTAAGCCCTCCCTCAAAGCTTTAAAAAATTCATGGGCCGTTGATTAATATGTCCATGTGGCTTCAGAGATCAATTGTTGGAAAGTACTAATGTATGTAATTAAATCTTGATTGCCTTGTTTCAATGTTAACAGCCCTGCGTGTGCGGACTGAATTGTACGTTGTTTACCAAAAACAGCTCAGAACTGACCAAAAATTGAGACCAACTGGCCAGCAAAAGAGTTTGATTTAATATGAGGGGTGCAACCCAGGTCAGGGGATCCTTGACAAGAGACAATAATAATACAAACAATATCTTGACGGCTTCCTGAGAAAATACTTTAGATCTTGCTAAGAAATCTAGTCAACATTGGACCAAAATACGGTGGAATCTATGAGGATCACCTCTGAACTCTTCAGATGGTGCTCTTAGAAACAGTAATGAGGGGTTGGTGTACAACAGTACTATCAGGGTTAAGAAAAATGACCAACTTCTATCAATTTCCACTACCAGGAGTAAGATTTCCAAAGAATAGCAGACATGTGAAGATCGTGTGAGTTTATATAACCGCTGTACACAGAAGCAACCGCAGCCAGCAGAATTCTCAATAAAGCATTTATTATTTATGATTCATTTAATGAATTTGTAATCAGTGCAAAGTAAGCAAAACGTACAGAGAGCATGTACTGCATCCTGCATTACTAAAATTGAGCTGTATAATATTCAAATGAATATTGAGCTTACATTATTCATGCCAGCGCGCCTGCCAGGGAAATCATATCAATGGGTTGAAGAATTACATGCACAAGTCCCGCTTCACTTTTTGAATAACGCGCAGCACGGTGAATCCCCACGTCTGGCTTTGTGTTGTCCATTATGAATCAGCAGATTTTCAGGCATCTATAAAATATCCTATTTAGAGTAAAGTTCCAGTACAAATTTAATGAAACAACTAAAAATGTAAGTGATGGTCTAGAGAATGAAAGATGTTTCAGTCCACCTTGTAAATTATCTCATAAGTATAATCTTATGACTGCATGAACAAAATGCATCCGATACATGTCTAGATCTTGGATACATTTTTGAGTACTCCCAGTGAAGTTTACATTAATCCCAGATCATGAGGCAGATATTAACACAACTTACAGCTATGTATATCATAAATATATATATTCACAGCAAAGGGAAAAAGATTGATTCTCTTCAGCCTAGGATACAAGAAAATTAGCTACAAGGAGTGAACAGGCATGGACAAAAATGTATGATCTAATGACTAAGATATTCCATATGAAAGCCAAAACACAGAAAGAGAAGATGCAAACAATCGAAAAATTGTGACTCCCCAAACAATGGAAAAAACTTTTTTGCAAGTATCAGACCTCAGCTCCCCTCAAGCAATAAATCATGAGATGACACCATCAAAAGCCCTTTGGGGGTAAATTTCATCTTCCTTTCAAACAAACGTGGAGGGAATTTGTGCTGATATTGGTCCAGAGTCCATTCCATGCCCTCTCTAAGGTATTACTGCTCCTGAACCTACAGCTAAGTTCAGCCCGAAGGAATCCTTCCCTTGTAGGCGACAGAGCTGTGCAAATTAGAGGCATCTGTCTGCCCTTCTGAATCTCAGGTGGATATCTGCCCCTAGAAAACCTTGGAACAGCTGTGCTCCCTATTTATAGGTGATCTCATAGCTCTAATCAATGACTTCCTCTCCTTGTAGACAATCTCAGACTCTTGCAAAAAGGCCCTACTAACACCTTTCTGAAAAAGCCCTTGTTGGACCATAAAACTCCCAGCAATTGTAGACCAATCTTTTTACGTTGTGATGGGCCACATTCATGGCTCTGTGGAAGACAATCCTCCTATTTGTCCTCCTCAAGCAGGATTAAAGCCACGAAGGAGCACTGAATTGGTCGCCCTCGTGGTACGGGATGACCTCGTGAGGGAGGTCGATGGTGCTGGTGTTGCAGAGTCGGCTCAATCTGTCAGCCTTGGCATGTGTTCTTTTGGCAGTAGGCACTAACAGTGCCTGTAAGTCTGTTATGACACTCAGCGAGGCTGAAAGAAACTTTACGACAGTATCTTTCTTCCAGGATCTCTCTGCCACCTTCGACTCTCGCCCATAGCTACCATTCAAATAACTCAACAGGCTCCTTGTCCATCAGGAACCATTAAGGATTCACTTCAGGTCCTGCCCTAGTGACAAAACTAGGGAGTCAATTTGTTTTTTTTTGTTCTTCTCTGAGTATACCAACATCACTGGATTCCCCCCAAAATTGCTTCTTAGCCCATCCAAGTCACTATGTTCATATGTCCTCTCAGGGCCCTTATCGGAGACCGCTGCTTCTCCTTCCATTGTTGTGTAGAGGATACTGAGATACACCGAGACCAGTCTCTACAAACCTGAACGTTCTCAAGTGATGAGAGGAAGCAGCCTCAAAGAAAGTGGAACAGAGACTCAGGGTCTCCAGCTGGGCCCACGACACATTGTCCACTCAGGGACTCACTAGCTCTACTCCCCCAATCTTCAAGCCTCTGGCCAGGGTCTGCTGGTACCGCCACTTAAACATGTCCATCCAGGTGGCACGGTGACCAAAAGAAGCATTCTTCCAGCTTAGACAATGAGACGGATGCCCAGAGCTCCATGGTGCAGTAGAGTGTTAAACTTTGGTCACCTCATAATTTGACAAGGATAACTCCCTCGAGCTGTTCTCCCACAAACAGACCACAGAAGGTAAAAAGCAGAGCTGCAAGGCTCACACCACACCTGCAGAAAGGGACCCTGCCCCACCCACCTCAGCCCCTTCCTCTCACAACTTCCTTCCCCGAAGGAGTGAGACATCTGGCTGTGAGCCCGCAGCCTATGGACAGTTTGCGCTCTCAGATCAGTTGCCTTTGAACCCTCATCTTATCCAGGAAAGCCTCAGAATGTTATCTTCACTATCCTGAGACTGAATAACAAAACAACTGACCCACTGATGAAACACTACAAGTGATAGCGAGGCTAACTGAGATGAACAGACCTGGAGCATGTGCGGCGCGTGTACAAGAAATGAAAAGAGAAGAAAGAAACAATTAATGACCTGCTGTTACCTAATTAATAGATGCTTTTTGCACCTATTATACCGTGCCTGCCCAGACATAAAAATAAACACACTCTCCTCTTGTGAATTTAATTCTGGGGTGTGTTCGACGAGTCTCCACTATATTTATAGAGCACGGACCACACCCCAGACCTAAATGAGGCCTGTGCAGCATGACAAGGCAGAACAGCAAGAGACCTGATTTTAGCCAGAATGATGACTCAGCGAGTTACAGACACTCAGAGCTTCATCCTTGCAAAGTTGATACATTGAATATAATTAAACTGAATGGTGCTAACACAGAGATACTTAGGGGCCTATTACGATGGCGGTCGAATGACCGCCGCCTGGCCGGCGGTGGCAACCGCCGGACCTGCGGCGGACATCCGCCCGCGATCGCAAGCCAGAAAACCGCCGGTCAGATTAGGATGGCGGTGGTGATCGCGGCGGTGGGAAATTCCGACCGCCGCTTTTCCGCCGGTTGCCATCCGCACTCCTGCCTGGCGGACGGAGAAGGACCGGGATAATGGTGGCGGTGCAAAGCAGGCTCCGCCGGCAGGATTAGGATGCCGGCGGTAGCCAGCCTTTCCTCAGCGGTCAGACCGCCATGGAAAGGCATGCGGTGATTGTCTTCCGGGGGCCCGTTGCAGGCCCCCAATGTTTTGTGGGTGGTGTGGGTGCACTGGAGGGGTACCCATGGTCCCCCCCTACATTTCCCTGTACCAGGTGGCAGGCACTGTGCAGTGCCTGCCACGCAGTGCAGGGAGATGCAGGACATGCTCCTTTTGACATCGCGGCGGTGCTGCGTGCATCAGCAACTGCCGCAATGTTAAAGCCCGCGATCCGACCGCAACGGTCGGATTTCGAGCAAGGAACATCGTAATACGACCGGCGGTTATGTCGCGGGCCTTGCGGGCGGTCTTTTCCTATTACCATGGCGGTCGAGGAGGTTTTCCGACCGCCATCGTAATAGGCCCCTTAGTACGGCTCAGAGGCCACTAGCGGCCTCCCTAATCATTACATGCAGCCCCGTGGTGAACAGCAGCACTGGGATGATATTTACTTTCCAGAGCACTAACATTCAGAAAGATGCTAAACGGGCAAGCACTTATTTACACATTAACTAAAGTAAAGGAAAAGTTGTAAATAATGTGTCCAACACCACTTATCTTAAGGAACATTTTCATTGTTACAAACATTGTGTAACAAACGTGTAAAAATTTGATAAACTCTCTCCATAATTTAAAAAGAAGTGTGTATCGTTAACATGCAGACACGTTTCACCTTAGTACATCAGACTCTATCACTGCATTGAGAGGTATTCATCAGAATTGATATTTTTCAAACATTCACATCAGTGAAACAAGTCATTTGCCCTGTGGAATCGCTTGTTGTTATATTTGAAACAACATTATAGTTTATTAAACATCAAGAGAAGGTTTTGCACAGCGCACGTCCTGCACGCATGTATTCATGGTACGCTCATATAAGATATTGAAGGAAAAGAGGCAAAGTGAAATAAGACAAACGCCCAGTATCACACAGTTAGGTCAAGTAGGGAAGCCGGGATCTGCCATTGGATGGGTATCTCTTCCCCCTCCAGTTTTACATTAAATGTTAATGCTTCGTCTTTGATTTTTGGCACACTAGGTTAGTGCGTGTGTAGCAGACAGAAGCCACATGGTGGCTCGGTTAGTTTTGGGCCCGAGGATCGAAGAGAACTTCCACCGAGCCAGGCTTCTGCACCCCCCTCCCCCCCAACCACTTTCACATAATGGCAGTTTAGGGGACAATAGCATAGGAAGGACAGGATATGAATCTCAAAATAACTCCATAGCTCCCTGTCCACACCATGTACATGCTTCGCCTATCTACAATCAACTGACACCGCTCCAACCCTCACCCTGCTGGCAATAATGCATTCCCCGGCAGGGCCGGACTGGCCATAGCGGGCACCGGGCGTTTCCCCGGTAGGCCGCTAGGGTGGGGGCCGGCTTTGGGCCCCTGGGGGGCCGTTTTTGTTTCCGGGGGTCGGCAATGTCGGCCCCCGGTAACAAAATCGGCCGAAACCGGCCCTCGCAAACTGCTCGGCCGCACTCCCCCTCACCCCAGGGGGGGCCGGCTGAGCAGTTTGCCAGGGCCAGTTTCTGTTCCCAGTCCGGCCCTGTTCCCCGGTCATGCCACAGACCATACTCTTTTGCTCCTGGGAAGATGGGAGGTGTGCTAACATCTGTTATATGCAGCGCTTTGAACCAGTATAAACGGCGTTAAGTGCTATAAAAAAGAAGTTGCTATTATTTACAGCCACAACAACATATGAAATATTTATACTATGAATATTTCAGAAGCATTATCGCCACAGGGCTTGCGCCACAATGCTTGGGCATGATTCATAATGAATGACAAAGGGGCTCATTACGATCTCGGGCGGACCGCCACCGACAGGCTGTCAGTGGCGGTCCGACCGACATCCTGGGAATCGGTCTGACTGCCGGATTACAATGCTGGCAGTCGGAGCGCAGATGCCGGGGGTAGAACTGCCGCCTCCGACAGGATCAAAGATTCCGTTGTGATGGCAGTCGGATTCCTAACCCTAGAATGGGGGCAGTGCCTGGCAGGCACCGCAGTAGGGATCAGGATATGCCTTTCCGACTGCCTTTTCATGGAAAGGGACTTTGGGGGGCCCCAAGCACGCGGTTCCCCGTGGGCCACTGCTAAGTGGCCCTGGGGGCTCATGCAGTGCACCCCCTCACAGCCATGTACTGTGTGCCAGGCACCACATGGTGCCTGGCAGACGGTGCATGGATGTGCACAAAGTGCCTTTTTCTGCTGCGGCTTGTGCTGCAGCCCTTTTCTTGGGCCACAGCAGAAGCCGCAGTAGAACAAGCATTTGCAATGCAATAGGTCTTGCATTTACGTGAGTTTGAGCTATTGACATTGCAAATGACAATGCCTTTTATTTTTGTTTTCGTTTTTAAAACATAAATAAAAGGCATTGTCATTTACAATGCCAATAGCTTAAACTCACGTAAATGCGAGACCTATTTGCATTGCAAATGCTTGTTTAAAAGGCAAGTAAGGCACCATTTTGTGGATGTGCGTCTGCGAGAGTGCTGCCTGCAGATCCCCTTTCTGGTCTCGTACCGTCATGATACTTGGTGCATTCCTGCTGTCACCGTTTAGCAGCCAGGGTACGGCCAGGTTTATAAACAGACAAGGTCAATCCAACAGGCAGTGACTATGCTTTACATTTATTATTTGCTGTTCTATATAGCGAGAACTCGGTCCAAGGGCTTCTGAGCGCTTTACATGAGCACCAAACTACTCACACGAGGTCAAATTCATATGTGTAGGCTCGGGGAGAATACGCGGTTTGCCCAGAATCACACAATGTGGAGCCGACGCAGATGCAGGGTCTTGAACCTGTTTACTCCGTTCCAAACTTGAGCGCTTTGCATGAGCACTAGTTACGTTTCACACAGACACATTCATTTTTGGTAGGCATGGGGAGATTCAGTGATTTGCCCAGAATGACAGGATGTTGAGCGTGTCTGCCGAGACCCAAACCCAATTCCCCAGGTTGGAGGTCGACCCGCTCTAGCTGTTAGGCCACATCCTCTCCCCTTCGCAAGCTGTTATGTTTAGCAAAGTTATTGGGAGGTGTTTGCGGGTGTTAAGAGTCCAAACTTTGGATGGTAGAGCGGGCCTCTAAAAATGGATCTCTGTGCCTAAGACTGCAGTTGTAACCAGTCACTTCCAACTCAAACCCTGAGAGTTCCATACTTTATTTGCCGCTGTTGCTAGCAGTTTTCAAGATCACACAATGTATGTTTAAATTGCCGATTTCAAACCCTAGCCTGGTAATGTGTACCAGCACAATAACACAACAACCTGAAGTATGTTCTTTCAGAGGTGCTGGAAGGTGCTTGCCGCAGAAGTGCTCTGACCCGTGCATTCGTAAAATTGGCACAAAGAGGAAGGCAAGAGAATCAAGGGGCTGTCACCGTGCTGTTTATGTGGGACGTTTCGCGATAAATTACGAAAGAATCTTGGTGTTTTTTAACATCTCATAGACCTGTGGCTTTGACCCGCGCGTTTCCTTCTTTCTTCGGCACAGAAATTAAGACGTTAGCAGCACTCGTGGAAGAAAGCACAGCGCCTAGACTCCAGACCGGGGTCTTTCGACCAGTTCAGAGACGCACAAATGGGATTATTTCCCGCACCAAGTGCTGCTCTCGGCGCTTCGCCAGCTGTGAAAACAAGCAGGGTACAGGGTTGGATTGGGATTAGAAATCGTCCCGGGCACACCAAAAGAGAGGAGCGGGGGCGAGCGAGCGCGGCAGCCTGCTCAGCTGACCAGGCAGCTCGTGCGTCATGGCCTTTGCACGCACTGCAGGCATGTGTTTCCAATCATCGCGCCCGCGTCTGGGCACGATAATGGGAAACAGATGTCGGCCCTGCGCGCGTAACCGCAGGAAAAAGGCCATGACGCACGAGCGTCTGGTCGGCTTTTGAAACCCCCTAACAATAAGTCTCGCGCTGCGCGAGCAGTGCTTCGCACTGCAACACTAGGCGCGAGACCTAAAAAGGCACTTTCCGACGCCTCCACGGCGGTCTTTTCGTAATATGCCGAGCGAGTCCTTGGCCGCGTCTCATTCCCGCTGCGACGGCTGTTGGTCGCCCGATCGACCGCCATCGTAATTAGGCCCTAAGTGAGTGAGGTGCTGATTTAGCGCCTAGATGCCCACACGAACACGGTTGAATACTCACTCCCGGGGCCAGACAAAAGTGACAAATCAAGAGGTCACAAGGGGGATGGGCATAGAAGACGGAAAGGACTATTTTATGGCGCCCCCTATCACATCCTTGTAGCATCCCAGTGCTGTAAACCAGCAGGCAGGGGTTACTGTGTTCGAAGAGACCGAATTTTATGGACCTCATATGCCTAGCTAGTCGGCTCATGATGCAAACCTCCGCAGCAGGTGCACAACCCATCCAAGGGTTTTAAAAACATGCCTCGCGGAGTAGCTGAGTGGAGCGGTGGTTTCATACCGCAGTTCTCAGTTGTCTCCCACGCAAGACTGCACACAATGATCCCGCGGAAGCTTGCGTTATGTCTCACTGCCAATTATCTTTTGAGAAATACATTTTTTCCATATTATCGCTGAATTAATGCAATCTTTCCAAATATAATTTGTCTCCGAAAACAGAGATTAACTTTCCTTTGTCTGAGACGTTGCACTCCGCTGCAGGAGCAGCTGCGTGCCCCGCACATTCTTAATGTACTAATTATTGCTCTGAGCCGAAGCTGCAGCAAGTAATTAGATTAATAACACGCCACCATCTTATGGCACACAACACAACATTTTAATTTGTCACCGAATTCTCTCATCGGGACATTCCAAGAAGTGATGGATGTATCGGTGCGCTGGCCAGCATCAAAGGATATCCGATGTGACTGGAAATCAAGAACAGATGTGGGTTCATGTAAAATGTTTACGTTTCTAGGCGGGGTGAGTTTATTCTTTCTGTTCCGAAGCCTGCTGTCGAAGAATACAGAACGGTGTCCGTCCCATCAGTGGACAAGTTCAAAGTGCCCGCCATAAGGTTAAAAATAGGCCTAAAATGAGGCAGACAGTACAGTCAAACGCCAGCCTGAAAAATATAACTGCATACTATCACGCTCCGTTTTTCCTACACTGTTCAGGCATGGGAAGTGACTCAAAGCAGCCCCATGGCGCACCGAGCGCGCATGCGCAGCAGGCATGGCGACCTTCTCTGGCAGACCATTTTAAGGGGAAGTGCGTCAAAACACAAACAACAAGCATTGGCATAGCCAATAGGTCTCGCCTTTGGGACCTTATAAGTGTTTAGACATGCAACAGTTGATGTTGTTGCACCAGGGATATTGTACTGCATAACTAAATACTTATAAGGTTCCAAAGGCGAGACCTATTGGCTATGCCAATGCTTGTTTGGAGAGGGGTCTTTTACAAGCAATCGCAATGAGAAATAAATACGAGTGTTCTTTGGTCTGGCGGAGTCTTTCCTGGAGATGGGGCACAAGGCATTAAGTACCCTGAGTCTCTGTTTAAGACTTGGGGCGCTGCATCCGTCAGGGAACAATCTGGGTTAAACCAGACATTTTCGAGCACGCTGTTGTTCTGCAAACATTTCGCAACACTGCTAGTTGATGCTAAATAGCCAACTCTTTTCGCGTGTGTGTGGATTTGGTGTGTTTGAGGTGGGAGCGGTACTCTTGGGAATAAAAAGGTGCATTTTGCAATCCTGTTATAGCATTGCAAAGGTTTCGCAGCGCTGCGGTGTAGTCGCAAATAGGGCATCTGCTGTTTGCCCGCGTGCGCTTTGTGTGCTGGGAACTCCCAGGCTGGGGTCCTTTCATAAGAAGGATGGGAGAAGCTCTGTGTTTAATGCTCGGTGTTGCTTAAGGAAAGGGCATATTTTGCAGACTATACTATGTATCCCATGCAAAAGTGTCTCTCCTACTCTTTGGGGGCGCGCATTGCGAGATTTTACGGGGCCGGCTTCTGCTTCCCCTTTGCACGCGGGCCAGTTGTGGGGAGGCAGCCATTCTGAAATACGCAGAGTTGGGGAAATGGAGTTGTGATGTCTTCAGTGGAAAGGGCAATTTGAGAGAAACGGCAATTTGACAGACCTCAGCCTGTCTGCGATGTCGGTGTCTTTTAAGCACGAGCTTCCTTGGCTGTGGGGGTCTCACCTAGCGCGCGATCTGTGGTGCGCTGCCCCCTACCAGGGAGAGGCGCTGTGCAGGAAGCAGTCAGTGGTGCCCCGTGTGTGGCAGCCATTCGAAGCCTCGTGCAGTGCCAGGGGCTGGCATGGAATAACACACCGTCATTACACAAGGCTGGGGGCACAGGGGGAGGTTTGCGTCTTCAGACAGCCAATAGGGGGCACATCTTTAGATTTGGGGAGATTTACCCGGTGACCAGCTCGCACTGCCGGGCACAGGTGAAGACCTCTAAGCCTTGAGTGGCCGGTTTGGGTGGGCATCAGGTGGCACCGTCCGAACAGAACCCTGCCAGTGGATGGCAGGAGGGGTGAGGGGAGACACCTTGCGTGTCTTCGCACATTGGGGACAGTGGCGTAGAACAGCGGGTTTATGGGGCGCGGATGTGCTACACTGTCCTCAGCTGAGGGGTAGCTGCCTAATAGCGGCTGTGGTGGTGATGTGGGTACAGGACGGGTAGTGTTAGGGCAGGAACAGGGATTTGACTCGATGTGTTTTCTCCGGAATGGCGGTGTGGGAGCAGCCATTTTCCCCCGTGTCTGCTCTGCCGTGTTTAGCTCTGCTGCCGGCTGCGTGTTAAAGAACAGCCCGTCGTGTAACAGCAGGAAGAGGTCTGGCAGGGGTGGGCACAGGGGCGAAGAAGCAGCCAGGGTGCAGGGCAGGTTTCACCCCGTTTATCATTTATGCTGATCCTAGCAACACGCCCTAGTGAGTCGTTAGGTGGAATATACTCGCACAACCCAAGGTTCGTTTCCTACCGTGGAGAGGGCGTTACAAAACGCGAGAACCGGTTCTCTACGGGTTTTATTCACCATTAAACTATGAGCTTTTTTAGGAGTGTTTCTGGTCGAACGAGATTGCCAATGACAGCTCTTCCTGTGTGCAAAGGATATGTTCTTTTCCTTTGACCAAATATTGTAACAATGTTCAAACTGGCCATGGTGTGCCTTCTTTCTTAGAAAGATGCACGCAAAGGCCAATAGCGTGTGAGCAAAAAAACAAAACACACGCACAAGCGTGTGGTCCGAGTTGGAAGTCCTTACTAGAAGCCTCGCAGAGCAGCGCATGCGTGCTGGCTCAGGCGAGACCTAAAAACACAGCGATGAATGGAATGCCTGAGTAAATCTCAGCCACTGGCGAGTACTCTGGGCCACATTCAAGTCCGTCGCCATTTCAGACCTGCCAAGTAAAAAGGTGCCACCATGTGGCACATGATACCGGCGTAGAGAGCCGATATCACCGATGGCAGAGAAGACCATCTGTGTGGGGTTCAAGCTTTTCTGTCGAGGTTCTAACCAGCTGAGGACCATTTAGGGGAGTGAAAACCGCAGCAAGTAAAAAAAAAAAAAAAAGGTAGGTTGATGAGGGGATTGTAGTGTCGCGCCAGTAACGCAACTGTTGCCCATGTCAGTGGGCCCACAGAGTGTAACCGTGGGGGTTTAGCAGAGTTGCTTCCTGCTCCGATCGCATTCCTGGTGACCTATACAAATCAGAACCTGGGTTGTGTGCTAGTTAGGATTTTAACTCCCTTTCAGGCAGGAATTCATGCTAAAATTAGCACTTTAGATCAGGTTTTTAAATTTACCCTCCTTTATTGTAAATATGTTCTGCTGGGTAACCAGAAACTCTATGTGGCATTTGTTGATCTGCATGCCGTATCTATCTGATACACCGGGAGAGCCTTTGGAGAGTACTAGCAGACATGAGAGTTCCATGTGGGTTAATTGGGTTACTAGCTAGGTTACATGAAAAAAACTACGCGCAGGTCAGGTGGGGTGACGGAGGTGGGTTGACAAAGCACATCCCAGTCGCAAGAGGGGTTCGACAGGGGTGCATTATGGCCACCACCCTGTTAACCTTATATATAAGTGATTTGGCTGAGAAACTGACAAAGTGTGTTAATAATTCTTCCACTCTCAACAGGGCTAAAACACCTATATTCCTGTTTGCAAACGATTCATTATTAATCTCAAAGTCCCCGATGGGCTTACAAAATCTGCTAAATAAATTTCTGGAGTTCTGCGATCATAAGGCTTTGGCATTGAATGCTGCAAAAACCAAATGTATGGTCCTTGGTAAGAGCGCTAACAAGAGCTGTTCAGTAATGGCTGGGAAGGACCGTTTGGAAAGGGTCTTTAGCTTTGATTATTTGGGGGGTTCACCAAGTAAATAAAGGAGCTCTTATGATATTCATAGGTCTAAGGCCATTCTACGCTTTCAGAAGAACACATACACTTGTTCCATCTCCCCGGCCTTGGAAGCCTATCGAGCAAAGGCTCAAAGAGCCACATTATATAGCGCAGAAGTCTGGGGCTACAGTGATTTGACGAGGCTCACAGTGATGGAAAACACTTTCGTTAGATCACTGCTCTCGGTCCCCGCAAGTACCCCTCTGGTCCCACTTTATTTTTGGCACGGGGATGAAAAGAGTATCTGATCTGGCACATTTAAAGCCACTACTATTCTAGATCCATATCTGGACTACCCGGGAATTAGTTGAATATAGAGATTCCTTGAGTGATGTAAAGAGTATCGACCGTGCCTTGGAGATACCCTGGTTAAGGTTTACATAAGCAAAGACTTCAGCGGCGGACTGTAAATGTTGCACCTCAATCCAAATCAGTGCTTAATTTGTAAAATATTAAGTGCCAGGGCTCTGACCAGGAGGCCACTGCAGCTTGCACAACCCATCGCCCTTGTCATCGCTGCCAAAACAACTACTAATCATCTCTCTCGCATGTAAATGCGACAGTTCAGATTATTCCAGGTCCCCAAAGCTAAAGGAATGGCTGGGGAGGCAGGTATTTGCAATTTTAAAGTATATTGTATTGCTAAACAACCGTTGTTCTGCTCATCTCTAAATTAGATGAGCAGCGCCACCATGTGGTAGACTGTTGTACGTATGGTGTTGACAATTAGGTGCTGGTACTGAGCACCGGAAACCAATTAAGTGCCGGTGCTTAGCACCGGAAAGCCCAGGCTCAAATTAAGCACTGATCCAAATACATCAAAGTGAGTGTCCTGTGCACAGTTCTTCCGGCACCTGCCGCAGTTGAGTGCCACTGACAACCAGATCCAGAACTTTTTCAACAAAAGGAAGGTGCACCAGAAAAGAAGTCCACATCCAATTTAATTATTCCAACATCTTCTTTTATTGATAATATATATATAGGTTAAAATCCAGCCAACGCGTTTCGTTCCATGTTACAGAGGAACTTCATCAGGGCTCAAGAGTAATGTTGTGAAGGAGTCATATATGCCATTTGTGGTACAGTATCATCACATAATGGGAAACATTCTCCTCCTTGTAATCAACGTCATTTCCAGGTCACAAGCGGTACCCAGGGATCCTATTACGTCCCAAATTTGATACCCGAGTCCGGATGTCGAGGGGTATGGCGTGCAGTCTGCTTTTGCAAAAATGGATGTGGACGTCTTTTCTGGTGCACCTTGTGAGAAGTTGGCCTGGTATATGCTGTACACTAATTAAAGAGGGCACCTTGCACCAGTCCAAACGACCCTTATGATGTATGAGGCCAAAGATAACCTTTAGAAAGCTATCCTAGTGGTAGCTGTGGAGAGCAGCCTTCAGGCTTAATCTTGAAGGAATGTAAAGCAGCTTGTTTTACCAGAATCTCACTTCTTGAATAACCAAATGAAAGGAGAACCACACAAGTGTTATGTAAAAATATGTATTTATTACTAAAACACTCTCTACTAATCTCGTCACGAGATTAGAACATAAAGCACACAATACTTAATCAATAGAACGTACGTAAGTAGCAAAATATACAACGGGCTCCAGGGGAGACCGAACCATATACTAAAAAAATGCTATAGCAACAATGACTTCAATAGACACAGTGCCTAGAGCACGTAGAATCACTGGGACCCCAAGGAACCACCCAAGGCAGTGACACAGGGCACCCACGGAGGACGGGTGCAGTGAGGAAACACGACCGCGTGCTTCATGCAACTCTATGAGAAAGTCGCGGTTGGAAAATTACAATTTAAGGACACTTCTAGGAGGACTTCAAGCAAACCCTTTGGAACATAAGAGGTTCTAAGGCCAGGCTGAGGGGTCAGTGTCCGGCTGGAGCACCAACAAGCCTTGGTAACGGCAACCCATGCAGGCAGAGGAAACAGGTTGCAGTGTGGACCAGCAAGGTCCAGGGGACTCTCCAAGCAATGGAGAGTCAGGGCACGTCTGGAGCAACCAGGGAAGCCCAAGAACAAATGAGATGACCCTCGCCAGGACCCACAGGCCAACGGACCAGGGATCGCGAGGTGACCTCGAGCGAATTCACAAAGGACCAGCCCACAGAGCACTCGTGGAGTGGAGGCTGGATATCTTCTGTGCAAATGTTGCTCGGAGTCGGGACTACACGTAGTCCAATGCCCAAGCTCAGGGATCGCCAACAAGCATATGCACTTGCAAATAGACGCGGTGTACAGGGGTACGGGTTGCACGGCCCCGAGGGATACTGGTCTCAGAATCGCTGAGAGGTCAGATCTACCTCGGGGACCTTTGGGAACCCACCTCCTGTGTTGCAGAAATCTTCGGAGTCCGCAGGAGCTCTGGAGATGCAAGCCGGTCAGATGCGCTTAGGTGCCTGCTGCTGCAGGGGAGTAACTCCTTTACTCCAAGGGAGATTCTTCTGTCGTCCAGCGAAGTGCAGACCGTCGAAGTACTTGGTTTCTTTGCAGAGTCTTGTCCAGGTATAATCTAAAGTCCTGGAATCAGGTATCCCACTTTATACCCATGGGAATGGGTTGGACTGACTCTGGGGACCCTCCTAGGGGAGGGGCAGGACAGAGGGGTGGCTACACCCATGTCCTTTGTCCAGTTTCGAACCAGAGCAGGAGCCAACTGCTCCCAGAACTGGTTCTAGCTGGACTATGCACAGGGACACCAAATGTGCCCCCAGTGCAGACTTTCTGGCACTCTAAGAGTGCACCCACCCAGCCCCAATACACTAAACCCTGTCTGGGAGGTGGTCACACCTCCCTGTGACAGGAAACCTATTGTCAGGCCTTCCTCTGCTCGAGGTTGGCTCAGCAGCAGGAGGGCAGACTCGTGTCTGTGGCTGGCAGCATCCATTTTGTGCTGCCCAGGTCGAGAAAGCTGGTACCGGGTAGACCGGTGACCCACAGTAGTGGTTCTACAAGGGTGGAATCATACCTCCCAAACCAGTTACTGGAGTGGAGGTATGATTCCAAGGTGTTTGACACCAAACACAACATGTTTCTAAGCAGCCGTTTTAAAGTTAGCATTTACCGCGAGGTTTTAATGCACTTAAACATATATGTCTGGCTGCATCACAGACAACCTCAGAGAATGGTCTCCGAAGGCTGCAGAGGGGCTCTGCTCATGCAGGGGCACCCTCTCACGTAAAACCTAGCACCCTGCCTTCAGGATTGATAAGGCCTGCCATAGGGGTGACTAATAGGTTTATATGTGTAGTGATTTAGAAGGGATATAGTGAACCTATATCTCCAGTAAGGGGTGCATGCACCACCTTACACAGGCTGCAGTAGCAGACCTGTTGTGTCATTTTGAATGGCCTCTCAGGGGTAGCTTAATACATGCTTCAGCCCATGGGAGGCCTCTGGGGTACCTATGCCCTGGGTACATGGTGTACCATATACTAGGGACTTATAAGGGTACCCCAGTATCCAATCTGGAGTGTACCTAAAGTACATGCATTGCAATTTACAGGAGAAAGCAGATAGACTGGGGTCCTGGATAGCAGGATCCCAGTCAGACTAGGCCAAAAACAGTGAGACATCAGCAAAAAGTGGGGGTAACTATAAGAAGCAGATCCTACTCTCCTACACAACCCCCCCCCCAAACGTAAGGACATTAAACTAACCTTGACCAGTTGAGTCTTCATGTTCTAAGTGGAAATATCTGGAGAGTCCATCTGTATTGGCATGGTTACTCCCAGGTCTATGTTCCACTGTATAGTCCATCCCCTGTAGGGAAATGGACCACCTCAAAAGTTTGGGGATTTCACCCTTCATCTGTTTTAGCCATAAGAGGGGCTTATGGTCTGTCTGAACAATGAAGTGAGTGCCAAACAAGTATGCCTCAGCTTCTTCAGAGCCCAAACCACAGCAAAGGCTTCCCTCTCAATAGCTGACCAACGTTTCTCTCTGGGGGTCAGCCTTCTGCTTATGAAAGCTACTGGCTGATCCTGACCCTCTTCATTCAATTGTGATAACACAGCCCCTACCCCCAAGTCAGTTGCATCAGTATGAACAATGAATTGTTTGGAATAATCAGGACTTTGCAGAATGGGTGTGCACATGGCCTGCTTCAGGTCATCAAATGCCTTTTGACAGCTAACTGTCCACTGAACTTTCTTAGGCATTCTTTTGGAAGTTAAGTCATTTAAAGGGGTCACTATGGATCCATATCCTTTGACAAACCTCCTGTAGTACCCAGTCAGGCCCAAGAAAGCTCTGACCTGAGTCTGGGTAGTTGGAGCAACCCAGTCCATGATGGTCTGGATTTTGCTCTGCAATGGTTGAACCTGACCTCCACCTACAAGGTGGCCCAGGTACACAACCTTACTCTGCCCTATCCGGCACTTGGTGGCCTTGATAGTGAGGCTTGCTTTTTGCAGGGCCTCCAAAACATTTCTCAGGTGGACCAGGTGATCCTCCCAGGTGGAGCTAAAGACAGCAATATCATCTAGATAAGCTGCACTATAGGCTTCCAGACCTGTAAGGACTTTGTTCACCAACCTTTGAAAAGTGGCAGGTGCATTCTTCAAGCCAAAAGGCATTACCACAAATTGGTAATGCCCACTAGGGGTTGAAAATGCTGTTTTTGGTTTTGCTTCATCAGCTAATCTGATTTGCCAGTAACCAGCTGTCAAGTCAAATGTGCTTAAGAACTTGGCTGAGGCCAAAGTATCAATCAGCTCATCTGCCCTTGGAATAGGGTGAGCATCAGTCCTAGTGACTGCATTGAGTCCCCTGTAGTCAACACAGAACCTCATCTCTCTCTTACCACCCTGGGTGTGAGGTTTTGGTACCAAGACTACTGGACTAGCCCAAGGGCTATCTGAGGGCTCAATAACTCCTAATTCCAACATTTACTGGACTTCAGTCCTGATACAGTCCCTGACATGATCAGGTTGCCTGTAAATCTTATTTTTAACAGGCAGACTGTCACCTGTGTCCACCTCATGGGTTCACCAGGTAGTCTGACTTGGAGTCAGTGAAAACATGTGTCTATACTGATTGAGGACCTTCCTACAATCAGTTTGCTGCTGGTCAGTGAGGCTGCCTGCCAAGGCTACACCATCAACTGAACCATCATAAGGGTTCTGTGAGAGCAGGTCAGGGAGTGGATCACTCTCTTCCTCCTGTCCCTCATCAGTAGCCATGAGCAAGCCCATGTCTGCCCTGTCCACATATGGCTTGAGCCTGTTCACATGGAGCACCCTGTGGGGGCTCCTGGGAGTACCAAGGTCCACCAGGTAGGTAACCTCTCCCTTCTGCTCAAGAATAGTATGGGGCCCACTCCACTTGTCCTGGAGAGCTGCTGGGGCCACAGGCTCCAACACCCATACTTTCTGTGATGGCTGATACACAGTCAAAACAGCCTTTTGGTCATGCCAGGCCTTTTGCAATTCTTGGCTAGCCTCAAGGTTTTTGGATGCCTTCTTCATATACTCAGCCATCCTGGAGCGGAGACCAAGTACATAGTCCACTATGTCCTGTTTAGGTGGTTTGAGAGGTGACTCCCATCCCTCCTTCACTAAACATAAGGGACCCCTAACTGGATGTCCAAACAGAAGTTCAAAAGGGCTGTAACCAACCCCCTTCTGTGGAACCTCTCTGTAGGCAAAGAGAAGGCAGGGCAAAAGAATGTCCCATCTACGCCTAAGCTTTTCAGGGAGACCTTTTATCATGCCCTTTAGGGTTTTGTTGAATCTCTCAACTAACCCATTGCATTGTGGGTGATAAGGGGGGGTGAATTTGTAATTCACACCACACTCCTTCCACATTGCAGTCAAGTAACCAGACATAAAGTTTGTACCACGGTTTGATACTACCTCCTTAGGGAAACCCACTCTGGAATAAATTCCCAGGAGGGCTCTAGCCACAACAGGAGATGTGGTAGTCCTTAGGGGTATTGCTTCTGGATACCTAGTGGCATGGTCCACCACCACTAGTATAAATCTGTGCCCAGATGCAGTTTGAGGATCCATGGGACCAACAATGTTAATCCCAACCCTCTCAAAGGGAACCCCCACCACAGGTAGTGGTATCAGGGGGGCCTTTGTAGTACCACCTGACTTACCACTGGCTTGGCAGTTGATACAGGAGCAACACAACTCCTTTGTGTCCTCAGACATGTGAGGCCAATGAAAGTGAGGGACAATTCTGTCCCAGGTCTTGTTTTGGCTTAAGTGTCCTGCTAATGGGATATCATGTGCCAGTGTTAATAGGAAGCCTCTAAACTTCAGAGGTATAACCAACCTCCTGGTAGCACCAGGCTTGGGGTCTCTACCCTCTGAGTATAAAAGTCGATCATTCCAGTAGATCCTATGGGACCAACTGGCACTCCCAGCAGCCTCAGCAGCAGCTTGCTGTCTGAGGGGTTCAAGAGAGGGGCAGTTCAGCTGCTCCTGACTCAGATCTGCCCTGGAAGGGCCCCCTGTCCCCAAGAACTCAACCTGGTCAGGTTCAAGTTCCTCTGAGACAGTTCCTTCTTCAGGACTAAGATCAGCTCCCTCAAGAGTCTGATCCTCACTCTGAGGCAGGGGGCAGACACTGCCTTACCCCTACTGCTCCTTCTCTTGGAAGGCACCTGGTCCATTATTCCAGGATCCAGGGCCTGTTCAGCGGAAGACATTTTTGCCTGTGACCTAGTCATGGCAAACACATCTGCAGGGATGCCCAGCATTTCTGCATGTGTCCTGAGTTCCACAAATCATTGCCCAATAAGTGTTCTACAGGGAGGTCTGAACTTACCACAACCTTCTTAGGGCCAGTTACCCCTCCCCAGGTGAAATTCACAACTGCCAAGGAATGGTCTGTCCTGACATTGCTTGCATTGGTCACTTGGTACATCTCACCAAGTATGATCTGGTCAGGGCCCACAAGTTCTTTTGTCACCATGGTGACACTTGCACCTGTGTCCCTGTATGCCATGGCCTCCTTACCATTGATCAAAGGCTGTTGTCTGTACTTGCCCAAGTTACTGGGACTTACAAATAAGGAGGCAATATCAATGCCTCGATCACAGACTAACACAGCCTGAGTTGGAGTTCTGACTAGGCCAGAACCCATCTCAGATCCCAAGGTCAACCCTACTATACCCTTGTTCTGTGTACCACCACTTGGAACTGAGCTAGGGGGAACAGTTGCCTTAGGGGCAGTGGTGGTAGGAGTAGAATCCTTGGCCCTTGGACAATTGGCATCTTTTGTCCAATGGGTCTTCTCTTTACAGATATGACACCAAGGTTTCTTTTTGCCTTTACCCTTGTTTGATTGTGACTCCCCCCAGATGCAGGTTTTTGGGGCCCTTGTGAAGACTTCTGGTCTTTACCCTTCTCCCCACCGTTATCTGTGGTCTTAGCATCTTGCTTCTTAGAGTCACCACCTTGGTTCTGAGCTTTCTGCTTCACCCTGGTTCTGACCCATTTGTCTGCCTTCTTTCCCAATTCTTGGGGAGAGGTCAGATCAGAGTCCACCAGGTACTGATGCAACAACTGATTTTGGCAATTATTAAGGATCTGCTCCCTCATAATTAAATTGTACAATCCTTTAAAATCATTCACTTTACTGCCAAGTAACCAGCCTTCCAGAGCCTTAGTAGCACAATCTACAAAGTCTACCCAGTGCTGAGTCTGTGTCTTCTGGGTGTCTCTGAACTTAATCCTGTATTGCTCAGTGGTTAAGCCAAACCCATCAATGAGAGCACTCTTCAAGACTGAGTAGCTGTCAGCATCCTCTTCTCTAACAGTGAGGAGCTTATCTCTACCTTTGTCAGCAAAGGAGAGCCACAAGATAGCTGCCCACTGCCCCTGAGGGACCTTCTGTACTTTACAGGCCCTTTCCAGTGCAGTTATCCATTTGTGGATGTCATCCCCACTCTGGTAGGGAGGGACTATCTTGTTCAGGTTCCTATGTTCATGAGTATACTCCCTACTTCTAGGAACACTGTTGCTGCCTCCATGGGACTCTAATCCCAATCTTTTTGTAGCTCTTTGGAGCTCTAGGGATTCCCTATCTAGGGCCAACTGCTCCTTCTTGAGCCTAAGCTTGATTTTCTCAAGCTCCAGATGTTGGCACTGTCTATCATAAGAGGATTCCCTCTTATGTGATATGGAAGTCCCTACAGAAGTACCTGAATGATTAGACTCCACAGAGGGAGTTCTGGATCTTCTAGGCAAACTCTGTACTCTTCCTGGTGGAGTAAAGAGAGGGCCACAGGGGCCTTCTCCCCCACCTGTAGGAAGGGTTGGATTTTCCAGGTTAGAATCATTTTGATCCTCCTGGCCAGGGTTTGAGTCCAGCTCAAAGAAGGTTTCACTTCATGGCCTTTCCTCATCTCCTGTCCCACCCACTCTTTCTACTTCATCAGACCCCGGGGTCTTTCTCAGGTCATCTAAGAGCAACATCTCTATAAGACGTTGGGTGCTTGCACTTCTCCCTGTCCTCAGCTTCCTAGATGTACACATATTTCTCAATTCTTGGAATGAGAGATGGTCATACCTAGTTGGCAGAGAGACACTGGCTTCTCCTCTAGAAGATATACTAGTGTTATGTGGTGTAGGCACCTACCTAACCTAGTGGAGACTAAACTCTCTTGAGTTGGAGAAAGGGTTTGCTAGGCCCTTGACTTACCCAACTCCAAGTTCAGTAGAACTTACTTATTCAATCTTGATGTATTATATGTACCTAATACTTTAGTGGTTTTCAGTTAATCACTCAATGAGATTTTTCTGGTAAAACAATAGCAAGCTTGAATCCCAACCGCTGCACACCAATGTGAGAAGTTGGCCTGGTATATGCTGTCCACTAATTAAAGTGGGCACCTTGCACCAGTCCAAATGACCTTTATGATGTATGAGGTCAAAGATAACCTTTAGAAAGCTATCCTAGTGGTAGCTGTGGAGAGCAGCCTTCAGGCTTAATCTTGAAGGAATGTAAAGCAGCTTGTTTTACCAGAATCTCACTTCTTGAATGACCAAATGAAAGGAGAACCACACAAGTGTTATGTAAAAATATGTATTTATTACTAAAACACTCTCTACTAATCTCGACACGAGATTAGAACATAAAGCACACAATACTTAATCAATAGAACGTACATAAGTAGCAAAATATACAACAAGCTCCAGGGGGAGACAGAACCATATACTTAAAAAATGGTATAACAACAACGACTTCAATAGACACAGTGCCTAGAGCAGGTAGAATCGCTGGGACCCCAAGGAACCACCCAAGGCAGTGGCACAGGGCGCCCACGGAGGACGGGTGCAGTGAGGAAACACCACTGTGTGCTCCGTGCAACTCTATGAGAAAGTCGCAGTTGGAAAATTACAATTTAAGGACACTTCTAGGAGGACTTTAAGCAAACCCTTTGGAACATAAGAGGTTCTAAGGCCAGCACCCTTGTGAGTACCGAAGTACCCGAATTACCTATCCCAGAGGAGCCGGGTGCGTAGGGGTCAAGTGGTGTCGGAAACCTCCGTCGTTTTCAATGGAGAGCTGCAAGAAAGTACTGCTGCCAGGAAGGCGAAGAGTGTCCGGTGGAATCCAAGCCTGGATTCGAGGTGAGAAGAACCTGAAAGCAGAGGGGACAAAGTCTGGGTCACTTCAGGTGACCAGGGGCTCGGTAGTCGAATGCCCACCGATGTCGGGTGCTTCAGGTGAAGAGAAAGGATGTTTGTCTCTGCAGCCACGGGGACCAGGAGACGCCGACGATGACCAGGGTCCGGAGGTGAGCTGTCCCACGAAGAGCTGAGGGGTCAGTGTCCGGCTGGAGCACTAACAAGCCTTGGCAACGGCAACCCACGCAGGCAGAGGAAACAGGTTACGGTGTGGACCAGCAAGGTCCAGGGGACTCTCCAAGCAATGAAGAGTCAGGGCACGTCTGGAGCAACCAGGGAAGTCCAAGAACAAATGAGAAGACCCTCGCCAGGACACACAGGCCAACGGACCAGGGATCGCGAGGTGACCTCGGGCGAATTCACAAAGGACCAGCCCACAGAGCACTCGTGGAGTGGAGGCCGGATATCTTCGGTGCAAATGTTGCTCGGAGTCGGGACTACACGTAGTCCAATGCCCAAGCTCAGGGATCGCCAACAAGCATATGCACTTGCAAATAGACGCGGTGTACAGGGGTACGGGTTGCACGGCCCCCACGGGGGATACTGGTCTCAGAATCGCTGAGAGGTCAGATCTACCTTGGAGACCTTTGGGAACCCACCTCCTGTGTTGCAGAAGTCTTCGGAGTCCGCAGGATCTCTGGAGATGCAAGCCGGTCAGATGCGCTTAGGTGCCTGCTGCTGCAGGGGAGTAACTCCTTTACTCCAAGGGAGATTCTTCTGTCATCCAGCGAAGTGCAGACCGTCGAAGTACTTGGTTTCTTTGCAGAGTCTTGTCCAGGTATAATCTAAAGTCCTGGAATCAGGTATCCCACTTTATACCCATGGGAAGGGGTTGGACTGACTCTGGGGACCCTCCTAGGGGAGGGGCAGGACAGAGGGGTGGCTACACCCATGTCCTTTGTCCAGTTTCGCGCCAGAGCAGGAGCCAACGGCTCCCAGAACTGGTTCTAGCTGGACTATGCACAGGGACACCAAATGTGCCCCCAGTGCAGACTTTCTGGCACTCTAAGAGTGCACCCACCCAGCCCCAATACACTAAACCCTGTCTGGGAGGTGGTCACACCTCCCTGTGACAGGAAACCTATTGTCAGGCTTTCCTCTGCTCGAGCTTGGCTCAGCAGCAGGAGGGCAGACTCGTGTCTGTGGCTGGCAGCATCCATTTTGTGCTGCCCAGGTCGAGAAAGCTGGTACCGGGTAGACCGGTGACCCACAGTAGTGGTTCTACAAGGGTGGAATCATACCTCCCACACCAGTTACTGGTGTGGAGGTATGATTCCAAGGTGTTTGACACCAAACACAACATGTTTCTAAGAAGCCGTTTTAAAGTTAGCATTTACCGCGAGGTTATAATGCACTTAAACATATATGTCTGGCTGCATCACAGACAACCTCAGAGAATGGTCTCCGAAGGCTGCAGAGTGGCTCTGCTCATGCAGGGGCCCCCTCTCACGTAAAACCCAGCACCCTGCCTTCAGGATTGATAAGGCCTGCCATAGGGGTGACTGATAGGTTTATATGTGTAGTGATTTAGAAGGGATGTAGTGAACCTACACAGGCTGCAGTAGCAGACCTGTTGGGTCATTTTGAATGGCCTCTCAGGGGTGGCACAATACATGCTTCAGCCCATGGGAGGCCTCTGGGGTACCTATGCCCTGGGTACATGGTGTACCATATACTAGGGACTGATAAGGGTTCCCCAGAATCCAATCTGGAGTGTACCTAAAGTACATGCATATCAATTTACAGGAGAAAGCAGATAGACTGGGGTCCTGGATAGCAGGATCCCAGTCAGACTAGTCCAAAAACAATGAGACATCAGCAAAAAGTGGGGGTAACTATAAGAAGCAGATCCTACTCTCCTACACACCTTCCTTTTGTTAAAAAACCCTGGTTAAGGTTTGTTCGCGACTGGTGCAAAAAATTGGATTTGAGAAGAGTGTGGGACTTGTCTGAATTACTGTGCAAGGCGGACAAGCAGGCCTTAAAATCGTCCTATTGGTCGCTAGTGTGGCAAGAAATAACAACCAGGGGCACTAGAGGTCATCTTACCAAGCAGTTCTTGGCATTTAAACCTACTCCTGTTTTTGAAAGTTACATGGACAATATAACACCACCGTTATCCGTTTATTAGATTTAGAACAGGCTGTTGCCCCTTCGATCGTTCAGTAAATACTGGAATAATAATCTCTCGCCTGATTCATGTCCAGCTTGTGGCATGAGTTCTGAGACTCTTGACCATATTATGTTTGTCTGTCCTGAGTACCGTGCTGTGCACAGAAAATGGTTGCGCCGATCTGTTTGTCTTTGGAGGTACCACATTTTAGAGAGGCGAAACGAATCGTGACGACTGACACATCTGGCCCAGTTGTTTTTTCTGTGAGCCGGTTCTTGTTCAATATCTGGATAAAGTGGGAGAAGTTTCTGAAATCATTGTCAATTTAGTATTTTAGTGCACAGGTTGTCCTGTGGAAACCATTTTAAGTATTTACGTATTAGGTATATAATTGTGTTTTATATAGTTGATATTTATTGGCCAGCCCATTTTTGAAGCACTTTTCAGAACATTGCATTTTATAAAACATCATGAATTTTATACATCTCTGAAACCTGGGATTAATTTTAATTACTAATCTAGACATGCAGAGATAGGACTATTAATTTGAGGGACTATCTTGATATTCCGACAGAAATAACTAATGAAACTGCACTGACTGCACTGCACGTGGTATGCTGGGATTAAGTTTTATGATTTCATTTGAATGTTTTATTAGAGTATATTTATGCATTAAGGATATTGAATGATGCAAAATCTGTTGTATGCATTACATGGATGCTCTGTACCTCTGATGGTTATGAAACCGAATAAAGGGTCTTGGATTTGATTTGACTGTGAATAGAGAACCGATGTGGGTTAATGTGAAATGTTTGTTTCTCGGCGGGGTGAGTTTATTCTTTTCTGTACCGCTGCCAGCTGTCTAAGAATGCAGAATGGTGTCCGTCCCATCAGTGGACAAGTACAATGTGCCTGTCATAAAGTTAAAAAATGCAGACAGGATAGTCAAAAGCCAGTGGATCCGGTTCTCTGCAAAGATTAGATTAGATTAGATTATAATACTTGTAAAGCGCATGGCTGCCTCGGCAATGAGGCGTCCCAGCGCTGAAGCAAAACTGAGTGGGGAACAAGCAAGAGATTAGGGTTGAGAGAAAAGCCAGGTCTTCACAAGCCGTCTGAAGGCCTGGTGATCAGAGCTGCTGCGGATATGAAGAGGGAGAGAATTCCATAGGGCGGGGGCCAGTCGCCTGAAAGAGCGCCCACCAGATCTGGTCCTTCGTATGCGTGGGATTCGTGCAAGAATCTGGTTTGCCGAGCGCAACACTCGCGATGGAGAATAAAGGGCGCACAGGTCGCTCAGGATATCTGGGCCGATGCCTGTCAAAATCTTGTGCATGATGCAGAGCGCCTTAAAGCGCACTCGATGTTCAAGGGGCAGCCAGTGCAGGCGATGGAGGAGGTTGGAAACATGGCTGTATTTGGGGAGGGCAAAAATGGCACGTGCTGCAGCATTCTGGACCCGCTGTAGTCGGTTCAGCATGGATTTATTGGAGCCCAGAAGGAGCACATTGCAGTAGTCCAATCGGGCCAGTATAGAGGCTTGGATGATCAACTGACGCGTTTGGGCGTCAAATAGACCAAGTATCGGTTTAAGGCCACGCAGTAGCCCAAAACATTTCCCGGCCACTGATTTGGCATGCGTCTCAAAGCTGAGATCCTTATCAAGCATAAAACCCAGATTTCTCACTGCAGATTTGGGGGCTGGAGGAGCTCCAAGGGCCGGAGGCCACCAATCATTATTCCAGAGATGAGAGTCTTTGCCAACCAGAAGAATCTCAGATTTCGCAGAGTTCAGCTGCAGGAAGTTAGCTGTCATCCACTCTGCGATGGCAACTATATTTTCTTTAAATTTCGCTCTGTCCTGGCTGGGGTTGTTAGACAGGGCGAACACCAGTTGGGTGTCATCTGCGTGTTCGACACTAGGGAGATTCCTCCCGCTTTAGCCAACCGTGCCAATGGGCTCATGTATATATTAAAAAGCGTGGGGCTCAGTGCCGAGCCCTGGGGAACCCCACAGCAAAGAGGGTGAACACGGGAAGCAAAAGGTGGAGCTATCACTTGGAAGGTCCGGTCAGCCAGAAAGGAAGAGAACCATGATAAGGCTTTATTGCCGATCCCTATCTCCTCCAAACGGTGGAGCAGAATTTCGTGGGAGATCGTGTCAAACGCCGCACTCAGATCCAGCAGAACCAAGACAGAGGTTCTGCCGGCATCCAAGGCAGATCTTAATTGCTCAACAACCGTCAACAGTGCAGACTCGGTACTGTATCGTGGTCGGAAACCATTCTGGGAGCTATCAAGTAGGTGATTAGCTTCCAGAAAGTAAGTTAGCGTTGAATTTACATGAGCTTCCAGGATTTTGGAAAGAAATGGAAGCAATGAAATTGGACGATAGTTTTCTGGCTTAGAGGAGTCCAGTATTGGTTTCTTAAGTAGAGGAACTACTTTTGCATGCTTCCAAGATTTTGGGACCACCGCCGAAGCAAGGGATAGATTGAGCAACTCCAGACACTCAGGTAGGAGGCCCTGTTGAACTTTCCTGAAGGCGTCCGGTCTTAAGGGGTCGTCTGGAGATCCTGATTTAATTGTGGCTACTAGTCTCTCCAAGTCTTTAAGAAAGATCGTGGGTAGTGATGTGAGAGGGACGGTCTCAGGACCCATGTGCGTATTCCTCTCGGTGATGCTGGGAATTGCACCATGGTCGAAATTATGATAGATACCTTCGACCTTCTCCAGGAAGAAGTTCGCCAGCTCTTCACATTGTTGGTTAGAGGATATAATACTGCCTGATGCCGAGGGAGAAGTGATCAAGTCCTTTAAAAGAGAAAATATAGTTTTACTGCGATTAGTACTTGTAGTGATCAGGCTGGAAAAGTGGGCTGCCCTAGTTTTGCGCACTAATTTATGGTAGGATTTAATGGCTGACCTGTATTGTGATTTAGCCTGGGGGCATATGATCGCCTCCAAGTTCTTTCCAGGACCTTGCAGTTCTTCCTGGCTAGGGTCAAGTCCTCGTTGAACCAGGCATTAGCCCGAGCACCTTTAGAGTGGGTGAGTTTAAAAGGAATACAGGTGTCCAGTGCTTGAGTTACCCACCTATGAAAGAGCGCATCAGCCTCTTCCATATTGATGGCTTTATCTAGCGGCTTTGTGCTCAAGGCTGTGAGAAAAGACTCCTGGTCAAATTTATGCCAAGGCCGTTTCAGTGACGGATGCTGGTTCGGCTGAGACTTTGTCGCAAGTAGCGTAATCAGCATTGAGATGAGGAAGTGATCTGTCCAGATCATGGGGAGAGGTACTAAGACTTCCAGTGACTCAAGGTTAGAAAAGATGGGGTCAAGAAGATGTCCGGCGTTATGCGTAGCGCCAGAGACCAGTTGAGTCAGTTGACAGGCTGCCAAGTCCCCTAAGAAACTAAGAATGTCTGGTGATTCTAGCAACTCTAAGTGAAGGTTCAGGTCACCGATAATATTGAAATTGGCAGTCTGGAGAGCTAGTACTGTAATTGTATTCACCAGGGCCTCTCGGAAGATTTTAGATGGACCAGGTGGGCGATAGATAAGGAGGCCAGAGAAAGTGAAGTTTGCACTCAATGAGATTTTGAAGAGCGCACTTTCACAGTCCGGTAGGTCTTGGGGGATCAAGCTACAGGAGTGAGCGGATTTATAGATGATCGCAATGCCACCCCCTTTCCCCCCTGATCTATTTAGACTGCATATGGCATATCCTGAGGGGAGGGCGAGTGCCGGTATAGCCACAGAGGTCTCGGAAAGCCAAGTTTCCGTTAGAAAAAGAACCTCAGGTGAGCGATCCAGGAGGAGGTTGAATACCTCAGCGTGGTGTTTAGACAGGGATCGGCAGTTGATACTTAAGATAGTATATGTCACGGTCCTAAGACCTGAGTGTATGGAGTGCCCAAGAGGATTCAACCTAAAGGTACAATGTCCACAAGAGGTCAGGCAATCATCTGGGGCCCAGCTATGAGTCCCACAAGCACCCACTCTATGTAAGGCAGATAAAGCTTCACGGGAGTAGGCTAATCTTTGTGGCTTAAGAGAGACAGCATCCCTGACTCCTGGCGCCGTCCAGGCGCGGACGGGCGCAGACGGGCTTGCCTTAGGCGCGCCAGCGGCGCGCCCGCTGCGCGCGTCCGCTGCGCGTCCTCGCAGCGGCGTTCATTAAATGCCACGGGGCTCAACAGGCTCCACCCGGGCTAAACACTGATTGGCTGAAAGCCGGCAAATCAGCGTGGGCGCACTACCGAGGTCAGGAAGTGGCCACAAACACAAGGGAAATAGCGAGCAACTTTAAATGCAGGAGGTCATAAAAACTTTTAAAAAGGTGGAGGTATAGCAACAATAGTGGGTGCAATCTTAAAACTTTAAAACAGTTCAGAGTCTTCCACCAACAATTCCCCACACGCTACCCCAGCTCAGTCTAGCCGCGCGTCCTCGCAGCGGCGTTCATTGAATGCCACGGGGCTCAACAGGCTCCACCCGGGCTAAACACTGATTGGCTGAAAGCCGGCCAATCAGCGTGGGCGCACTACCGAGGTCAGGAAGTGGCCACAAACACAAGGGAAATAGCGAGCAACTTTAAATGCAGGAGGTCATAAAAACTTTTAAAAAGGTGCAGGTATAGCAACAATAGTGGGTGCAATCTTAAAACTTTAAAACAGTTCAGAGTCTTCCACCAACAATTCCCCACATGCTACCCCAGCTCAGTCTAGCCGCGCGTCCTCGCAGCGGCGTTCATTAAATGCCACGGGGCTCAACAGGCTCCACCCGGGCTAAACACTGATTGGCTGAAAGCCGGCCAATCAGCGTGGGCGCACTACCAAGGTCAGGAAGTGGCCACAAACACAAGGGAAATAGCGAGCAACTTTAAATGCAGGAGGTCATAAAAACTTTTTAAAAGGTGCAGGTATAGCAACAATAGTGGGTGCAATCTTAAAACTTTAAAACAGTTCAGAGTCTTCCACCAACAATTCCCCACGCAAAATATTTCGGATGATGACTGCAAACTATCACTCTCCGAGTTTCTTTTTTCTACACTATTCAGGCCTGGCTGGGAAGTGACTCAAAGCAGCCCCGTGGTGCACCGAGGCATGGCGACCTTCTCTGGCAGACTTTTAAGGGGGAGTGTGTCAAAAAACAGACAGACAAAAACACAGCGATGAGAGTAATGCCTGTATAAATCGAAGCCACTGGTGAGTGCTCTGGGCCACATTCAAGTCTTGTTATTTTAGACCTCCCAACTCAAAAGGTGCCCCCATGTGTCACGATACTCGTGCAGAGAGTCGATAGCACCGATGGCAGAGAAGACCAGCTGTGTGGGGTTCAAGCTTGTCTGTGGAGGCTCCAAGCAGCTGACACCCATTAAGGGGTGTGAAAACCTTTGCAAGTTTTTTTTAAAAAAAGGATAGGTTGGTGAGGGGATTGTAATGTCGAGCCAGTGACACAACTGTTGCGCATGTCAGTGGGCCCGCAGGAGTGTAACTGCGGGGTGCTGCAGAGTTGTTTCCCGCTCCGCAGGTGTGAATGGTGCAGCCCCTGGTCGTGTGAGGCTGAGTTAATAAAGGTATGGCTGGAAGGCCGGAGTGGTTATACCACCCGCGCCTAGACCAGTAAACCACCACTTCCGAAGTCTCCATGCGCATCTGTTATTGGTCCGTGCAGTTGCATTCCCGCATCACAGAGCTGCCGAGAACCTGACATAACAGGGATGTCGGCCAAAGGGCTACTCAGGCCGTTCTTGTAATGAAGCCCCACCCCCTCCACAAATGGTTGACTTTTTATAAAATGTGCAGGCTTGTTATTTTGTTCACTCGGACACTTCTGACAAGGGTCAACATTATGCAAATACGCCTTGATCCAGCTCCAACAGAGCAGGTCAGCATGAACTGCGGGGCCACCTTCCCTCTGTGTAATAATGTAGACAACCACAAATCATACATGCCAACATTTTAGAAGAGGAAAGTGGTAGATTTTAACAAAATAATCGGGAGAATTATTTCTACCATTGACTTCTATTGAGGGCGAGGCCTTAATCCAGTCTATTGTCATGCGTGGGACTTGCAAGTGTGCTGCTGCAAGGTTGGATATCAGATAAGCAAAAAAAAAGAAATTCTTACTTGTCAGGAGCTCGGAGAAAGTGCTGTAGCCGGCACAGAGAGTGTGACAAAAATGTTGTGCACTGGCCTGTGGGAGCAGATTTCTGGCAGTGCATACTCTGAGTCACACAAGACCAGTCCCTGTCGGCAGAAGCCCATCGATAGAATCGGGTTTTTGAATGCAGGAATGAGGAGGCGGGAGACTAGCCTTGAAATCGGTAGTCTTCCACTTGAATTGGGAGGGTTGGCATGTATGACAAATGTCTCCCTCGTTGGACTTCATGAGTCAGGTCAACAGCACAGAAAACGTGGACTCATGTTTGGGCCTACCTTCGCTCTTACAGTATCTCACTCAGAAAAGCAAAAAAGTGGAGGATCGAATGCTTGAATTAATCTCAGCTACTGATAATTATGCTGTGCTACATTCCAGTCCATCATTCTTTGCTCACTCCAGACACTCACCAGCTTAATGCAAACCAACCCTGGTCCCACCACAATAGGAAAAGTCAAAACAGTACTGTGAGGCCATGGTCCCATCAAATGGGAACAAAACAACTGCAGGCAGGTCTCACTCAAGTATGCGTCCAAAACACAATCGAATTTTGGTCACCCAATACCAACCATGGATAAACAAAGGATAACCATGGTTTGTCTATAAACATAGGCAAGCATTGGCAAAGCCAATGGGCCCAGCCTTAGCAAGCTGGTGTGATAGTATTTTTTTTTAATTGCAAGCAAATGTTGCAAGAATAAAAAAAAGAAACATGTAGTTGCCTAAAAATGTCAGTCGTGCTTGCAATGAAAGTGTTAAATTAAAAAAATAACAACTGCATAGAATGTTAATGGATCACTTAAAAACCCGAATCTTATTGGCACAAAGGAAAGGTATGATTTGCTTTAAATTACTGTAACTGGAAGATATT
Source organism: Calotriton arnoldi (assembly GCA_963921515.1). NCBI lineage: Eukaryota > Metazoa > Chordata > Amphibia > Caudata > Salamandridae > Calotriton > Calotriton arnoldi. The sequence continues at coordinate 806,028 of CAWUFW010003352.1, forward strand.
GTTTAAAGATGCATAAATGACAACAAAAAAAGATAAAGAATGAAAAATTTTGGTCCATCAGCAGTAGCAGTAAAGGGCATTTCTTCATAGGTGGATGTTCACATTGGATCACTCCCAATGCATGAAAGCCAATAGCTGAAGAGGGCCGACCCATTGCCTTGTGCTTTATGCTGTGATAGGCTGAAGCAAATGGAAAATGACTGTTGAACAGACCTAAGGATGAAAAGGGCTAACCTAAACCGCCTCTATGTATGTGTATATATGTATGCTTTCTTTAGTTATGATTTTTTTAACTACACGAGGCTTACGGAACAATTGAAGCCGTCTACGCCGGACTGAAAACCAGTGGGCTGATTCACAAAGCATTTTCTGTGAACAGTTGAGGCTTATTCCAGGCTTGGGTGAGACTTACCAGTGGCGCAGCAAGGGGGGGCGGTCCACCTCTGAGCGACACGAGTTTTGGGGGCGGCGCTCTTGCCTGCCATCTTGGGGCGGCAATCGCCAGCAAACCCTCCCCCCCTTGCTCTTCAATGTGGCCGCCGTGGGGCGGCAAAGCCAGGGACAGCCACAGGCGGCCAAAGGGCTAGCTACGCCACTGAGACTTACTCATGTATTTGCAGCCTCACGATGGCTTAATCAGACTCAGAATTTGAACCAGTAGCTTCACAGAGCACACAGGCATCAGCAAAGAGTGCACTAACCCCATGAGCTTTCAAATTGATATATATGACTTTGGTCAGTATAAGGGCTCATGAGACACAGAAGGAAGTAAATACCTTACGATCATTTACTTCTCTCTTCATCCTGTTCCATAATTGGAGCCTGTCAGACCCCCCAGCACATCCTACAGAGCCAGAGATCTGCTGCCCTACATCTTCGAGGATGGCTTCAGTGGCTGAGGTCACCTTGGCATACCGGATGTGGCGTACCAGTCTCTTCGGTAAACATATTTTACGAGACTCACCACATGAAAGCACTCAGCTCGGATGTGAGAAGGGAGGCACAAACCTATTTATCTGTTCATGTCTCATTAGTGCGGTGCACTTTACAGGAGGAGAACAAAAGGGGCTCAAGGGAAGGCAATACATAAAGGTTTGAAAAGTAAAAGATGAAAACAAAATATTCACTGCAGATTGCAGCAGGGAAGAACAAGGCGATCATCTACAAAGAAATCTACTTCACCCTTTATTCAAATGTTTTCACCCAGGAGACAAGGGGAAAACAGCAAGAATAAATATCTGCTCTTATTGTTCGAACACATTTAGGGGGTTATTTAGAGGTTGGCAGTAGGGGACATCTCGTGTAAATTAGAGAAGGGTCTGTTCTGACCACTTTGTGGTTCCCCCACCTGACTAAGACTTGGGGGAGGCGCTTTGTTCCTGATTACGGGGTCTCTGTGCTGTAGGGAAAGACCCACCCGCAGCCTACCTACCACAGGACTCCCAGCTTCACATGGTCTGAAGGTTACTCAGTTTTGGGTGGTCCTTCCAGTGCTGTTTTATTAGGTCGAGCCTAGCGCAGCGCGCATGCTCTACTCTAGGAAAATGACCTCTTGGAATCGCTCAGGACTTTTCACACGCTCGTGCGTGTGGTATTTCTTTTAGCTTTTTTTATATTGGGCTTTGCGTGCGAAGACAGCACGCAATTGGGCAAAGACGGGTGCATGTCCCACCTTTCCCAGGAAATGTATCCGCCCACGGCCTACGGCTTGCAGTTACGAGCAGCGGCGCGCAGTGTGCCATCTGTTATGTGTCAGATTTCACACGAGCGCGCGCGCACCACGCAGCTCGCATGTTGGTGACTTGTTGAACTTTTCTCTTTCGATGGGGCACGGCTCTGTTTAGAAGTATAAAAGGACGTAGTAGGGCAACCTTACAAGCGGGCATCCATACTCGACCAGCAAAGTAGATAGAATAATGCCCAAACTGGCCACTTGTAAGGTAAGTTCAATAAAAGCATTACAGTCCGACGATGCACAAAGCACGTGACCACATAGTTCTTTTAATTAAATGACTCCCCTCTGCGAATAGTGATGGAAAATTTGTGGAATGCTTACCAGCGGGGTGCCGCAATAAACAGGCCCGCAGTGTATGCACACAACAGTTGATTGTAAATTACAATGACGTGTAGCTCGGTGCTCGTCGCCCTATTCTAGTAGGTAGTGTAGGTGACTGAGTGTCGCGTTTTGTAACTTGTTCTGCTAAACAGGTGCTCGTCCTGTTCTTTTTCGAGTGCTGGCCCCTGGCTTCCGGGGTGCTGGACCTCCAAATTTCTGGGATGCTCCCGTATCGCACGGCCCGCTAAATTTAGCCCCAAATTACTGTTAAGAAATCTTCTTTTCTGATTTCTACTTTCTCAGCAGGCTGGTACTCAGTATAGGAGAGCTACACAAAACACCAGTGTGTACGGTAGGAGTGTTGTGTAAATGGGAATTGTGCTCTCTATATTGCAGCGGAGTGACATTATTCTATGCAACACTCAATATATCTACCAGATTCATTGTCACTGAAGCATCAAGGGTTGTCAGTCACAGGCGGATTGTACTTTAACATAATTAAAATCTAATTTGCTCAGTTCTAGTGCACTCAGTTTCAGCTATGCCCCAAAGATCTATGCATTTTTACAGATGCGTATACAGAGCATTCTAGTCACATTGGCATGGAAGTGCTTCATGTATAAAAACAGTACACAGCAGATTAAAGTAACAACAGAATACAGGAGAAGAGCCTCAATCGTATGTCTTTGGCTCATCAGAAAGAAACTTTTGTTATGGTTCAGTTCTTTCTCGGTCAACCTCTCCTGGCTAATCTGAGTAGCACAGGGTTTGTTTATTTTTTAAAGTATAGGCAAGCCACTAAGTATGCCTGAGCACCGAACCGAAGTTTTCATATACAATAGGGGGCCCATACAATCATAAACTGGACACAATAAAACATTTTGAGAATAAAATATGTTGACAAGGGTTCTCTCACTTCTTAACGAAAGACATCAAATTGGAGTTGCAAAGTCACTCTTCAAAGAATACAAAATTAAGCAGCAGCTCTGCCTGAACCTGAGAAAATGGAAGTCACATAGCCGCAGTCCTGAAAGAGCTCTACTGGCACTCAGTCCTTTGTTACTGTCTACAGAGTCTGTGTGGAGGAATGTCCAGATTACTTGCAAAAATATACTTAACTGATTGTTCCCCAAGATCTGATAGCGGCAAGTGAGTTGTACAGCTTATTTTCAACTGCGCAAAGCGTGGAGGAAAAACATTAACATTCCAGGTTCAGGGCTTAGGATCAACGTCAACCCACTGTTGATTTACCAGGCTGCTTTCAAGAGGTCATTCTAGACATAGTTATTGAAGGAGATTTTTGAGCCCACAAGATGGCTAAAGTTTTGTGCTTAATGAAACTGAGGTGAACAAACCAACTGTCTAAAAGTCGAGATATGCCAACTCAGAGTGACTTTTGTCAGTCAGGTGGCAGAAGACGTGTGCACATGGATCAGACCACTATGAAGACATGTGCACCCCTGGCTGGTGTAAATGAATTGGTACGCGGACAATAGAACCGCGCCAGAGAATTGCTTCAAGAACACAATGTGGTTAACTGGTTAACTCTATGAAAGTAAATGAGTGTAGGACATTTCATTCAGTTGGTCATATATAAGGTAACAAAAATGCTTCTGACACTTCTTTATTATAACTTTTCAGCATGCTGCAGACTTCTGTACAGCACAGCTTAAAGAAATAGGCAAAGTCAATATCTCTGGCTAAACACTTATAAGGTCCCAAAGGCGAGACCAATTGGCTATGCCAATGCTTGTTTTTCTGTTTGCAACTGCCATGAAGCATGGTGGTCGCAAAGAATTAAAAAACACAGTACACACCGTTCCCGACCCACTGAGAGAAAACCCACAGGGCATCAGGGCGTTTACTTTATTGTATTGCAGAAAAAGCGCCTGCTTTCAGAGTATGTTTTCTAAAAAC